>CM043111.1:64258823-64418201 GCA_023701765.1 Hylyphantes graminicola | reverse complement strand
CATACAAGAAAATCCCCTGTAAAATCTACTAATTTTTCTTAGTATAACTTACTAAGCTTTAATTAGTAATATATACACATATTTCTTATGTAACACTACTAAAAAAACTTATGGAAGCTGAGTTTCCTAGAGAATTCTTAGTAACCTTACAGATATTTTTTTAGAGGGTAGCGGATATTATCTTAACTAGGATTTTTTACATTATTGCACTGAAACTCTATACATGCATATTTAGTGTATTTAATTGTGCTGCTCTCTCAAAAACGACTTAAAAGAAAATAATATTATTTTTAATCAAAATCAATATAATATTTTGAATCAAGATTATATTATTATTATAAATATCAAAAATTATGTTAATTTTTAACACTTTAACTGTCAAAGAAGAGAAAATGGCCTGTCTGAAAATAACAGTAACAAAAACGAAAACTTTAAAAGATGTTTCATGAATGCCCTACAAAACTAGGGACTTTTTTCGCGCAGTTTTACTAAGATAACAGGTTGCAATGACATAACTGATGGAACATAGTGAAATTTTGGACAGTGGTTCTGTCGAAAAACAGGGTGGCCGTCTGAAAGCCTTCATGTCGAAATAAAAGATTATTCAAGAAGATTAAAAGATTCGTGTGATGATGGCTTTACTTAGTAAACCTATTTGTTAAAATATTAAAAATAAAACAACACAAGAAACATGTTTTAAAAAATACTAGTAAAGCATGAAGTTATGAATTATTTTCAAGATGAAATAACCACGATTTTTAAAAAAGTTATAACACAAAGCTAAATCTGAAGTTTATAATTCGGCACCATTTGACATCCCGAGTTTAAAAAAAAAATCACCTGCATTAAAAACTGAAAATCATAAGATCGTACGTAGTTATGTAAGTATAAATACTCTCCATTACTAAAAAGTTATTTTTAATTCAATCGCTCGTTTTCTCGTTTTTTTTTCTATTTTGAATCCTTACAAACGACGACAAGGCAGAATATCCGTCTTCTTTTCTAATCTAATAATAGTAATCTCGTTTCTCTAGAAAATTCAATTATAATATGCTGAACTTTGGGTGATGCGTTGCATCTTCTTGGCTGTTCTTTCAAGACACACTGCATTTTCTTTGAACTTATGGTTATGCATGTATTCTTCATTACTGGCCATTAGAACCGATATACGTTCAGAATAGTTCATAGTTTCAATGTCTTTGAATTGCAACAAATATTTATAAATAAATCACCAGACTGATCATCAAGACTAAAAAAACTGAATTTAAGAAAGATAAGTTATACTCTATCTGAATCAATATAACGGCAACTTGATATTTCAAAAATGCCAACCCAAATGGATAAACAGCAAGATTCAGCCAAGGACAGCTTTGGGCAACAGGACCAAGACAGAGACGGCTGCCAGCCAGTACTCTGCGGCGCCACAGATGTAAGAATTCAGGAATCCATACAAAAAACCTTCAACGTTGTCAACACTGTCTTCGAAAAAGTATCCAGCACCTTGTCCACTCTTGGAGAATCCAACAAATCAACAAGTCCAGGAGAAGTGATTCTGCCACAGTTCCTGAGAACATACAAAGGTAGTCCTCTTGCACCATTTGAGGGGTCAGATGTAAGTGATGACCATAACAAAACCGTTCCGTAACTGTTTATGACCGGGAACGTTGTTTACTGCAAGTACAAAGGACTTAAGAAGAGTGCTTAGATATGTTTCTTAGGCCATGC
This sequence comes from Hylyphantes graminicola, assembly GCA_023701765.1. Lineage (NCBI taxonomy): Eukaryota > Metazoa > Arthropoda > Arachnida > Araneae > Linyphiidae > Hylyphantes > Hylyphantes graminicola. The sequence goes on along the minus strand of CM043111.1, from coordinate 64,416,476 downwards.
AGATCGAAATTTGTATTCGTGTCATGAAGCAATTTTCTTAAAACGGTTCTTCTTTGTCAATATTTTAATAAGGCTGCATTTATATTTGATTGTTGACTTTTTCGGGGCTTGGAGATTGAAAGTTTTTTGTTTTATTTTTCAGTGTAAAATGTGTTACAATTACCAAGAAGCAACTTTATTTTCAAGTATCTTACTGAGCACTAAACTTTATGGATTAGTTGCAATTTATTCTACACACCAAACCAATGACACTATTTTGCACCAATCTTTACGAACATGCTCAAAGTTTACAAAAACATCATGCTGTCGCAGACGATTTGACTCCAAACTTATCTTAGACAAATTGATGGTACAATACGAGTATTTTGATGTTTACAGTCAAGAATTATATTCACAGAAAGTTATCACAATTTATAATAAATTTCTCAGTAGTGCTTACATAAATGCAATGGTTCCAGATTAAGCTTTTTTTTTCTTAACAAAATATCTTTTTAACTTTTGCTACTCAATGAAAATTTTGTTTGGCTTCAGATAAAAATTTATGGCTCTTACTGCCTTCCCTGATTTTTCAATGTGCAAAAAGAAATTGCTCAAAAAAGATAATGCTGTGTAATAATTAGTTATTACTTTATAAAGTGTTACTTTTGATGTTGATATAAATAACCATTAATATGTATTAAGTGATATTAAAATGCTATTATATTTTGAGAGGGTTAACAAACCCTACAACCAGCTTGAAAATTGGCAAACATGTAAAGTTGTTTTTACTGCATAAATTTGAAATTAAATTTATTTAAAATAAGATATTTGTTTAGAAATCAGAATTAATTTTACTTTTGAAGATATTATATGATCTTAAAATAATTTCCAAATGAAAAAATACAATATGAATAAAATGTTATTATTTATAAAATTTTAGGTTATTGTAATGTAAACTAATGCTCAAACGACGGAAAAAACGGTTATTTTTATATACGATTATTTTTAAAGGTTATAAATTATTAATATATCAGGGTTAGTTATCAACGGTTGTTATTAACTACCTTCCGGCGTCTAACGCTCGGAATTTAGTTAATAACAACCCACACACACATTGATAACTAACCCTGATATATTAATAATTTGCAAATTTTAATTGTATACCAATGTAGTGGAAACACATTTATACTTTGGCGAAATTGCTTATCTCTAAAAGAGTTAATCACTTTTGTTTACTTTCACAAACGAATAACTGTCAGTGGGTCATTATTATTTTGTTGTGCTAGCGACAGACACATGGCAACAAAATAAATCTATGCGATCCTCCTTTGTTATGCGTAGAGTTTTTCAATAATTTCACGAGGCAGATATTTTGAAGCTATTTCGTCACGCATTTCCGCCAAAACCGTAATGCTTAATTCTCCATTCTGATAATATTTTTTTAAAAATCTTTGTTTATACTTTCCCAGTATAGTTTTGTACTTACAGTTGACATGTAGTGCATCTTTCGGATTATCAAATTTTCTTCCGGTATGTAACTAGTCTCAAATTAAAACTTTATACTGTTTTAGAGCATTTGAAACTTTGAAGGTGAATATTTTTGAAATATATGAAAAATTAAGTAGGATTGTTATAACAACTTATTAAGTTGTAGTCGAGTTTAACTTAAAAGCTTACTAAATTATTGCTTTGCCTCTGCTTGTTAACGTAACGAAAACTGCCAGTTATGAAGTGGCTTAGTAAATAATATAAAAAGAGATGTATTTTAAATTAAAGTATTTTTTTAAACTATTTTACATAATTTTGGAGTACATCTCATGTTGCGATGACAAGTTTTTGGTTTGGCTACTTTTGGCGAAATTAAAAATTTAGCGGAGAGTTGCTATACCTATCGAGTTTCGTTATATTTGAAGTGGAATATTTGCCACATTTAGGCATTTTTATTGGTCGATTTTTAAAAAAATCCCACATCAGCAACAACAAAAAATATTCAGAATACGGCAAAAGGATTGTGTCCACTTACGAAAAAACTTGCGCTAGTTTTTCGTAAAAAAAACTATCTCGTGTACACAGCCTTGCAAGTCTAATAGTGACGAGTTTTAGATCCTTGCTGCAGGTCTTGCATCAGCTTCAGATACACTTGCGGAAACTGTATGCGACTTTTCTATATTATTTCCAACTGTTTCGAACACATTGAGATACTTTTCTTCTAGTGTTTTTTTGTTTTGTTTTGTTTTCAATCACAAAAAAAAAACATTGGTATAAAATCTTTTGCATCTTCACAAAAAAGGGCTGTTTTGTGAGATCCTACTACAAATTTCATTTATTTGTAGCTATTTGAAATGCATCCAGAGATATGTAATTTAAAGGCTTCTGGTAATAAATAAAAATTTGAAAATAAAGGCGGGGCAATTAATTGCTGCTTCCGTTAGATTCGCCTATCTTGAACGTTAAAAAGAAAATTCCCTGTTTACCGCAGACAAATACACTGCTCAAAACAATTAGGGGAGCAAATGTTTTAAACATTTTTGCTCCCAATGATTCCATTGGGAATCATCAGCTTGTGATTTTTTTCTGACTAAGTTAAATTCGCCACTTATGTATCGTTAAATACATCGTTAGATGGAAGAATAACGTATTTTGAAGAATTTAATATATTTTTTTATATTAATGAAAATATGAAAAATATGGTAAAATAAATGTCACTTTGAAACAGTTTTAGAAAATAAATTGACCCTAAATTTTTCATGCTTGCATTTTTTAGATGTTTAAACATATATTTCAACTATTTCTAACAAAAAAAAATTGAAAAATTATTGTTATAATTTATTAAAAAGTTATTATTCCATTTCCCCCCTTTAAATTTAACTATTAAAAACTTAAGATTTTTTTATCCTGTTTTTTACTATTTCATTTGGAATGCATAATGAACCTATTTAACAAATTTCAGATTTATAGGATAAAAATTAAAAAGTTGGGAGTGAAGTTAAAGTTGGAATTAAAAAGTGCTCCCCTAATTGTTTTGAGCAGTGTAGGAAGTTTTCGGAGGTTTTGTCGGGTCGGAACAAAATTTGGCATTTAAATTCCTCAGCAATCAAAAATGACATTAAAAGAATACTTTAAAATTGATTGGGTAGCACGTAACGAGAGACATCGACTTAAAGATGGTAAATGTATTTTCAAATATTGAAGCTGAACTTTAAATAAATAAAATTTCTTTTGAGTATGCTTGTAATTTATAAAGCCATACATCATTTAGAATGTTCACAGTCATTTATCACTTAAGCATATTGTTGATGTATAGTTGCACTAATATTTTTTTCTTAGCTCTATATTCAATCACTCTTTCGCAACTTCGCGTAACTGTTTGTTTACATTTTTTGTAATCTCGTACGGAAAATTATGACCTAGTAGACAATTGCCCTAGTGTAACTCTAGTACGACGATAATTCAAAATCACCCTCTTTTTGGTAAGGTCTTTGTTGATATACACATACGAGATTAGCGTTGCGCGAAAGTTTCAAAGCCCTCTCCGCAAAAAATATTTTATACATAGGAATGAGTTCCTCACAAAACATTCAAAATCATGTCACCGTAAGATATCTTTTCCTTAAAGAATTATATGCTTAATCTGTAATTAATATAAAGGGTAATAAATATCTTATCATTTTACTAACGTTGAATAAATTTTTTAAAAAATGTGTGTAACATTTTGTGTCACAAGCTATGACAAATCAGGATTGTGGAAGGTTTTATTTATTAATTTCTATCTAAATTCCAATTTTTATAATAAAAACATGTTTTTAATTGAATCGGCATTACTTGAACAAACCAAATACAAAAGCTAATAATTTTAAAGAATATAAATATATAAATTCTTTTAAAGCAAAATACGCAACATATTTTCGCCATTTCCGAGTACAACGTATCATTTAACAATTATAAGAATCTGGAGATGACAACAGTACTCTGTTTCAGTCTTATCAGTAATCAATAATGCTTGATAAACGCTGTGTCGCGTCGATAGTTTGAATACTACCACAGAAGATTTTTTTTTAATGGAAGTTAAAAGTAAAAAAACGATGATTGTGACAAGATAATATTGTAATTTCTGAGATCAAGATGTAAAAAGGTAAGTCTCAACAATATTAAGTGATGATTTATTTGAAGAAAAATATAAGGTATATAAACTTTATTTATATGCTTTGTTATCTTAAGGCTAATTATTTAGGTATTCACTGACATTACGTCTTAATTATATAAGAAGAAGTTGATTAAATATAAGTGCACAAAAAATGCATCTCAGTAACACTATATTTTAACCTGAACTGAAGCGTATCACATTAAAAAAATGTATGGTGATTTTTGTCATTTCAGTTTACACACTGTGTAAAATTACTCGTTAAAAGTAGACTTACAAAATTGCTCATGATGGTTTTGAGAAAAATGGATGAAAGTAGCTCATAGAGTTTTTTTTAATAACATTTATTTTTTTTCGTTGCCAAATTTTAAAAAAAGTTGCCAAAACTTTTCTAAATAAAACATTAATAAATTAGAATAATTCCTAATAATTGTATGATCTGGGTTGATGTTGATCTCTAAACGGAGTATGTAAGTTTGACTTAATTCCAAAGCTTCAAAAGCTTTCAACAATATTTTTTTCCAGATTTGTAGCCTCAAATTGTATGTTTTCTAAGAAATGACCCGAATATTGCGTAATCGTGAGCAGAGACCTTCAACTTTCTCGCTGTAGCTTCGTGCAACTTTTCTTGCTCGTGGACACATAGCTTTATTTGTCTAATTTATTTGTGACTATCTTGCCACATATTTATGAACAGAATAAGGAAAATGCTCTATTTACACACATGGCGATTGCCCATCTTCCAGGGTGGGCGTTAAAAAAGACACCATAGATATTTCACGCACCATAATCATAACCTACACTCTTAAAACAAACGAGCAATTTTGACTCAGTCTGAGTTACTTTTCACTAAATCGGTGTCGAAAATGCCCTTCCCCCATCGGAGAGGATATCACATTTTTGTTTTGTTAAACCTCCAATAATCGTAGCAACAAACGAGCGGTTTCAAGGCGATTAGGAGCAATAACGAGCGATTTAGGAGTTAATTTTCCCTCCTTTCCAGTGTCGAAAATGCACTTCTCCTATGGGAGTGGATTTCACTGTTTTTTTTAACACTCTTAAAACAAAAGAGTGAAATCCACTCATATAGGAGAAGTGCATTTTCGACACTGGAAAGGAGTGAAAATTAACGCAGTCTGAGTTAAAATCACTCGCTTGGAGTGATCCTGTCGGAGTTTTTACTAAACAAAAGAGTGAAATCCACTCCAAAAGGATAAGTGCAATTTCGACCCTGAAAAGAGTGGAAATTAACTCAGATTGAGTTAAATTCACTCGTTTGTTTTAAGAGTGTGATGACCATAATAAGCTTACTGTTTGCAGACACGAATATCCATATCCACCCTTGGTTGAAGATGAGGCATGCCTGGTCCACCCGTCGGTAGCAACTTCGTGCCCTGTCACGAGTGCGGCCGTCTCTACACGCGCCACTCGTTGCCCTTCCACGAGCCTAAGTGTCGCGAGCGAGGGCAAGCCGGCAAGCAGAGCAAGCCAAGTGAGCGCCAAAAACACCCCACGGTACTGGACTATAAGCAGTGGCGCGAGCCGGACGAGGAATCGCGTAATTATACAGAAGAAAGAGACAGGTTTGTATCGTAGTTAGTAGTTATTGGCTATACTTACGTAGACAGAATCATTGGAAAGCTTGGTACTATGACATATCTTGGGAAAACGCGTTCAGCTTAGTTTGAGAACGCCATTCGGCTAGATGGCTTTTAATTGCCTTGGGAGGTGAAGGGTTCGTCAACTTCTGTTTTCACTAACTATATATGGTAACTGTATATGGTGACGTATAATACTAGGTGTTAGAATAAGATAAACCTGTTGCTATGGCGTAAAACCAATGCTGGAAAGTTTTACCAGGTGAAACCATTGATTGCTTACGCTGTAGGCCCAATCGATATTTATCTGGAACTGCATTATAATAATAAAATGAATAAATAAAAGGTTAAATATTCTTAAAAGATAAATGTCAGAAACGTAATAACTCTCATACTATTTATTATTGCACATCGTAATACATAAATATATTTAGTCAACCAATTATTTCTTAAATTAATTGATATTTGCCAAGCAAAATATTATTGAGTAGTTCCTTTATTTCCATATATTATTCCAATATTACATTACTTAATTATTTTATTTCATTCCTTTAATGCAATTGGTAATTCTTTTACATTCTGAATTTTAATTCTCCATGACAGTATTTTATTAATTTATAAACTTAATCATTTGCTTACTTACTAAAGAAATGTATTATTTTATTGCAGTCATTTAAATTCAGTTGCTCTTTGATACTTTATTGTATTACTTTACTATTTTATTTCAGTATTTCTGACTGTAATCGACCTCCCACTAGAACACTCCAAAATCCTACTCCAAACATAGTCCACCCTGTAATTCCACCCATCACCAAAGTTCACAAAAAACTAACCACAGCAACCATCAGTAAACAACCAAAAACAGAGAGCAAGTTCTACGACCATCGTCACTTTAATAACAAAACAGGTATGAGTTTTTAAAAAAAAAAAAAATTAACTAAAGGGTTCCCATAACTTAGGGCTGAGGATCTCTTGCAGGACTCTCATAAGGGTCTTGTATGGTAACAAATCTCTATACAATTCCAATGGGAATACAGAAGAAAATTATTTTGCCATTAAAATAATTAATAAGTATAGTTTTAAAGATACTTATGAGTTATAATTAAAATTAAAAAAATGTTCAGATATTTACATGCTGTTAGTGCTGCCCTCTGTAGTTTGTGAATATTTACTAAAATTTTGATTTTAATTATTTCTAATTAATATATTTAAAATCATTCTTATTGATTATTTTAATAGCAACATAACTTTCTTCTGCATGTTTTGGTAAGTTTTCTTGACTACATGTTGTGTACATTATTTAAAAACAGGGTCAAATGCTTCCCCATTGGAATTGTATAGAGGTTTGTTACCATACAAAATCCTTAGCAGCGCGAAAGGTTACATGTTATGGTTATAAACAAATCTACAAAAAAATATTAACTTATTTTAGTTACATTTGCGTCAATGAATCAAAATATATTAAATTTGAATATTATAGAATCTAAATATATTAATTTACGATTAAATTAAAATAAAATCATTTTCATGTTATGAAATATTTGAAAACCTATGATAAGTGATAATAAACAAACATTCAGTCATAAAACAGCCACAAAAGTAACTACCATTAACAACCTTGAAATATTAATTTTATGATTGAATCAAAAAATTATATGAATATTATAAAATTGTAATTGAAAAATATATATATTAGAAATTATAAACAAACATTCAGTGATGAAACAGTCCCAAAAGTAACAGCTACCAATTACAACTTTAAAATATTAATTTATGATTGAATCAAAAAATTATAATTATATTATAAAATAATATTTGGAAAAGATGATAAATAATAAACAAACATTTCGTAATAAAACAGTCAAAAAAGTAACAGCTACCAATAACAACTTTAAAATATCAATTCATGATTGAATCAAAAAAATATATATATTTATATTATAAAATGGTATTTGTAAAAGATGATGAATAATAAACAAACATTTAGTAATAAAACAGTCAAAAAAGTAACAGCTACCACACAATAACAACCTTAAACACATCATCCATAACTTCCCCTAGAATCAATCGATTCCCGGAGCCCACAGTCGTCCGGCTGCTGTCGCATTCGACTCCCGGACTCTTTCACATCCGGCAGCTCGGATTCCCGGACCACCAAGAAGCCCAAGATGGACCGGCAGCCAGTTCGTGTCTGGAAGCACAAACCGTCCGCGGAGACGGCGCTAGTGGTGGCCGACCAGGGTGCTGGAAACAGGAACCAGGAGGCATCGGATTACGCGAGGTGTAACATATGCGGGGACCAAGTGGAAATGAGCAGAATTAAGGTGCACCAGTCTAACTGCGCGAAGGTATGTGGAGTTTGATGCCTGATTTTGTGTGAACGCGTTTGCTTATAATAATTTACACTCTTAAAACAAAAGAGTGAAATCCACTCCAGTAGGAGAAGTGCATTTTCGACACTGGAAAGGAGTGAATATTAACTCAGACTGAGTTGAAATCACTCGTTTGGAGTGATCCTGTCGGAGGTTTAACACACAAAGGATCCACTCCTTTCGGGGAAGTGCATTTTCTAGACTGGAAGAGTGAAAATTAAATCAGACTGAGTTAAAATCGCTCGTTCGTTTTAAGAGTGTTTTGTAAGAATAACAGCAAGCGTTATTTAAAACGAAACGAGAACTTAACTGATAAAGACAATGATAGAGATCTGATAATTGTTTTTACACTCTTAATGTTGTCGTATCTTAATGATTTAATTGTTTTTTAATTAATATCTAGAATTTTATTTGAAAATGTTTAAACCCGACATGACCTTTTGAAATGAAGTTTTTTTTATTAAACCATGAGTACCTGAGTGCAAAATCGTGTACATCCAGGACCTGACCTAGGATAACATGGACTACTATTATATAGACAGAGGAATTTTTGGGAGCCCTCTACGGAATCATTTATGCCATTTCATCTCTCATTTGTCCGTATAATAGTCAATGTCTGGATCGAAATCAAAAACTAGAGCTTTCAAAATTGAAAATAATTGCCAGTTTAATTAATTTTGCTGAACTTGTGTATTTTTTTTGTTGTATTTCCTAGCTTTAAAAATAACCCACAAAATGACACAAGACACAATTTGCTGAAGTTCCAAGGGGCAACTTTCTTTAGCATAAAAATCTCTAAAATGTATGGCTTCTAACACTTGAGGGCCCTATCCACTGCCTAATGGGCCTTAATTAAGATCAGGCCCTGTGAACATCTTATTTTACTCTAAAGCAGCCGTTTTATTTACAATGCAAATGGACTTAAATTTTAAATAGAGCAGCAATTACAATTATGCATTTTTTTACTAAAATTTAATTAAAAACTTAAACTGGCCTTGGGCATGCACGCCTGCACGGGCAGTCGCTCCACTGAGTTTTGATTGTTGTTGTTGTCGCGTGCCTCCAGGCCGTAGCCTGGAAGGCAAGAGTTTTGCCGTAGCATCCGTTAGCACAAGGCTTTGAGTACCCATGCGAGGGTGGACATCTGACTTCTACTCCGAGAAAGTGATTGTCTTGATTGTCCTTTGCCAATATAAGACAATTATGCTTTAAAAGATAACTGCAATGCGAAACTTTTTCTAACATTCCTAAAAAGTATTTGGCGAACCAAATCGATGTGTTTGTAATTTTGATTTAAAACTAAGCCAAAATGTTTTGGGTGACCAGACGTATTACATTCGGCAAAGCAGCTTAGTTAGTTAACTATCTAGCTATAGAAATTACTCAAATGAAGAGTACAGGGAAAAAATAACCCTTGATTGACTAAGAATCGTCCCGTTTTCAGGTCAGCTTGGTGGACATTGGCGACAGGTAACAGGCTTATCCATTGATTCTTCTCTCTCTGTATAAATATGAAACTCGTGTTTTGCGAGAATCAAGGTTTTTGCAAGGGAAGATCCAAGAGAAAAAACAGTTTAGGCGATGATTATCGCTAACGTCGCTGAAGAAGCCTATCATACGGGCAGATATATTACCGATGTAGGGGTTTTTCAATCGGTACTCTTCAAATATTCATTATTGTTGACGTTTTTCTGAAAGAAAACAATGCGATTAACCAAAGATTTATGAAAACTTTATAATGATTAATTGTTAAAAGTATTAACAGTGAAACAATTTTGGTCAGGCTAAAAATGTCCTTTCAAAAATCTATGGTCTTCGCCCTTGAAAATTCTTTCTTTATATTTTTGATTTGACAAATGTCAAGCGTGCGTGATGTTTGTGTGAGTACGGTTTCTGGGAATATCGATATTTCCTTTTATATTTACACTATCGAAACAAACCGATCGTATAGAACGCACGAGTTCTTTATCGAGTACAGCCGAAAAGCATTAATCGGTACACGGTTAATACCAATTTAACTCGAACAGTGTTATGTTTTTCGCCTTGCCGTTTGCACCAACATGGTATTCCGATAAGTCTAACTAATAGCTCGGATAAGTAGATGAGTTTGTCTAAGTTGCGACAAACTGACGGATCTAGTTTCTAATCATATTATCTAAAGTAAAACAAAAAACTATATAATGTACGGTGCGTTCTACAGCGACTTTTGACAATCGCAAATTTAATTGGATACAAATGAACGGACCGGACTATATATTTTAGCTGTACTTTTAAGAATTACGTTTTGTAAAAAAGAATTTTCAAATTATTCAGCGCCCTGCTTCTTTAAGTTTTGAATTAACTGTTTTCTCATATGAAAAATCAGCTCTCGACATTTTTTGTTGTGGATTTCAATATAGTAATGTTCTTATTATTATCATTTATATTCTATTGGTACAGTTAAATTGCCTTATTAAAGCTTATCCATATGTATTCGTGCAACAAGTGAGTTAAACAAAAACTTCTTTTTAAACTAAGAAAAGTTATTTATTTTCCAATGCATAAAAAAACAAATTTAGTGCTTATTTCATGCACTTTCTTTATAATCATGTGCAAATAGCAGATGTACTTGTATGAAACAGTGCAAAAAAGTTACTTTTACGACATTTGTTCTTGAAAGTGATTTTTTAACACTGTTTTTGTAAAAGATTTACTTTAGACTCGGTTATAATTGACTTAAAAATGTGGATTGCAAGGGATTAAAAAATAAATCATTTATTTTTAATTTTAATACAAATTTTAAAAAAAAATTCAAACTTACTTAAAAGCATACTCGGTTGCGTTGGGTGCCTATTCAGGTGTTGGCTTATCACCTGACTGTGGTTCTAAAATACGACGCCCGTCGCCAATAGCCCTCGTGTAGCTCTAGTGTGACGATAATTCGAACCTAACCTAACCTAAAAGCATACTAAGTAACTCCTTAATCAATTTACATGTATACAACTTCCTTACATAATTATAATTAGAATATAAATTCTGACAAGGAAGGTAAAACCTACTATCGTATACCTAAAGTATAGTAACCTACCTATAACCTATAGTAACCTACTACTATTGTATTTAACCTAAAGTATTAAAGCATTAAATATTCTCTACTTGACATACATTCGTTAAAACAAGCATTTGATATGTATGCTTTAAATTTGAAAATATCTCTTGATTGCTAGGGAATTTTAATTCATTGCAAGGGAAGTATTAATTCATACTTAGTGCAACCAAACTGCAATATGGGACAAAATAACATATTGCATATATTTACTGGCTTAACCAAATAATAATCAGGAATTAAGATTCGTCTATAATTACACAATTCATAGCAATCAAATCTTGTAGACTTGTAAAAAACGAGTTCAATTACTTATGCCAAATTACTTCAGAGTTTGTCGCCTTTTATGTTTAAGGAGAAGCATTACCCAAATATGGGTCAAAATGTCAATTTCTCAGTTTTTACTTTTTATTATTTACAATATTCTTCTAAACATTTACTGAAAGTTTCATAATGATATCTTGTGTAGGAAAAAAGTTATTAAATATTTTCTGGAGTCATTCCTATACGTTTGAATACGTATTTCGTCTGCTGGGACGCAGTAGCCAAAAATTGGTCGAAATATTAATTTTTCAGTTTTTACTTCTTATTACTTACAATATCTTTCTGAACATTTACTGAAAGTTCCATAATGAAATCTTTTGTAGAAAAAAAGTTATTAAATATTTTCTGGAGTCATTCCTATAAGTTTAAATACTTATTTCGTCTGCTTTCAACCTTTTTTTTTTCTCTGTTTCACATTTTTCAATTCTTGTGTTTAATAAATCCCTAAGACGTTTTTACTAATTAAGTTAGAATTTTTAAATTTCTTACCTGTGTTTTTACATATATTATGCACAAAATTGTGCATGGAATAAGGTCTTCTATGTGTAGTTATTTTTTTTTAATGTTGAATTCAATAATTTGTATTTTTTGTGTATTTTTTGTGATTTTCACTGTAAATGCATATTACTTTTTAACTGTCGCTCACATTTTAAAATCCCTGTCAGGTCTTGAACAAATAGTACTAAAAAGAAACCACAAAAGTTTGGTGAAGTAATTCTTAAAATAGAAGGAGGAGTAGGGTTTAAAAAAAAGTTCAAAAATATTGACTTTTTTTTTGAATAAATGGAAAACTACTTGTAAATATTTATTTTTGTTGCTAGAAAGTTTTTATTTAGAGTGAACATTATATAAAACCAATATAATTTACAAGTTTATGTTATTATTTCTAGAAATAATATTTTGGGTAATGCGTTCCCTTAAACCTATGACTTACTTTTTTGTTTAGATTGGGAGACTTCTTATTTATTTGAAGACATTCAGTGCAAAACAAGTTAAATCACTTTTTGGAAAAAAAATTTAGTTGGTTAGCTTTTCATACAGATTATAGTATACGTATTGATGATTATGAGTGATTATAATCGTATGTATATCTACATATACATATGATTTAACTTTTTGTGCAAATCAAAATGTTGGTGTATCCCTTCCTACAATATCTGTATGAAAAGCTAACCAACTAATTTATTTTTCCAAAAAGTGATTTAATTTGTTTTATACTTCAGCTCTTCATTTGTACTATCGACAAATTCTGTACCATAAAGGAAATTTGAAAATCCTTATCCACAAGATGACTTTTAATTTAACTTTAATAATTTACCATACTAACAAAATTATGTTGTCTATTTGAAGGAAGTAGGTCAATTCAGGAAAGGAACTTGACTTCAGTTGAGTACGATTAAATCAAAGTGAAATGAACTTTGAACACCCCTTTCCCCTCCCCCCCCCCCATATAATATCCTGAGCCAACCCAGCAGCCCCTTTCCGGATATCATATTTTGCCTACCGTCGCTCGATAATTCTAGTTCACAGATAGACGTGTGTACTCTTCTTAGAGTGGTGGAAAATGATTTATGAACTGACAGTTTTTTAATAGTATTTCTTCATCAAATGCGTTTTTATCGATTTAAATTTCATGCACTATACAGGCTTTGTATTATAAATTATGCCCGTAAACAAAATGTTATATATTTTCGTAAACAATTTCTTTTGTTGATATTTTAGTTTTAGCATAGGGAAATTGATTTATGAACTTTTACATTTTTACATTCAATCTCAATTAATAATTACTAAAACTATTTTTTTTTTCGTTATTGCTACCTTGATTGTGTTTTTCATAGACAACACGAAACTTTGGGTCAAGTTTTGGTCAAGCAATTTCCAGTTTTTAATAATTAAGTCCTTCTATTCTATAACTGATGCACACTCCATTGACACCATACTCCATTTGAGTAAATTATTCATACTAATTGATCTCAGACGTTATCCGTGGGGTTTAAGTCATGGCTATTGGCAGTATGATCTAAATGAACAATACTTTGTACATTAAACCAGTCTTCCAGTTCGTTTAAAATGTGAATACTTGCATTATCATGCATAAAAATATAATCAAAAGCATAGTTTTTCCATGCAAAAAAGAATCAAAGAATTTTCTAGAACAAATCTGCAGTAAAGTGATGTTGGTCAGCCCTTCAGAAACAAAACCTTGTTTCTTCAATCATAAGATATCGTTGTCCAAACCATCAAACTTCCACCACTAACATTTCTGCTGAAGACAGATCTTGGATATTTTCGAAGATCCTTTCAATAAAAGTTTAAACCATCACGTCCATCCAAATTAAATTTTTTTCATCAGAAAATTTCACTTTTTCCGATTTCTCTCAATCCAACCCCACCCAATCCATTTTATGTAGTTATGACCATATTTTAATAGCCTGTTCTTATGGTGAAGAGTCAGCTTTGGACCAGCCTTCATTTTGGAACATTTCAAGTTCGACGACGATATCAATATTTGTCCTACTCTTCTGGGAGTTACAGGAAGTGATAGTTCATAACAAATTCGTCCTGTAATGAGCAAATTCTGCCACAAATGGTAACTTTTTGGGATGCAAGTCCAATAACCCTGCTTTTCACCCTCGTCCCACGAGGGTACACCTTTTTTATTGATGGTTTTTACCGTAGTCAGAATGATTCTTCAATTATTTATGAATTATATTTATTGATCATTTAATTAATATGCTGATTTCTCTTACAGCTTAGTTACAATATTATATGAGGGCCATTTTTTACCTTTTTGGCTTCAGTCAGTCCCGCAAGCTTTCCTATTTAGTAAAATGGGAATAAAACAGATACATTTAAACAAAGTTGGCCTTAAGCTTATTTATAAACAATTATATAATAGTAAGCTCCCCTGAAGTTCAAATGAAACACTAAATAAAGTATTTGGTAGCTGGGTTCAAAATAAATGTGAGTTCATAAATTCAATTTCCACCATTTGACATGCTAAAAAACTAAAAATAGATATGTTTTTTTTTAATATCATTTTTTGAAAAAAACTATGTGCGAAAATCCTTTATTATACTCTGAATATACAACACATAAATTCGAATTGTAAGCACTTAATACAAAGCGATATCTGGTGAAAAAAAATGTTAGTTCACAAATCAATTTCCACCACTGTATAAAGCAGGACCTCCAACCTTTGAATCAAGTAAATTTTTACGCAATGAAACGTTTTGCGCCCAGAATCAACGTTGTTTTCTTCATGCATCTTCATTTATCAAGTGCATAGGTCGTGGATATTCTCTGAATGTTCTGTGAATTATCTAACATGGCGTGTTATTTACTAGTCAAAGCATGTTGCATAAAAATTGAAAAAGTATCAATTTTCTCCATATCCAGCCACGCTTTAACCCTCTAATGCTTGATTTTTTTTCGTCCCGATCGATTTAAAATATATATGTATCTTTAATACTCATACATTATATAAAAATACTGAAAAAAAATTAAATACATTTGAATTTAAATAATTTTAATTTTTTTTTAAATTTCCATATGACAAAAAACTACTGTAAAATTCCAATTTTGATAATAATGATTAGAAAACTACTAAATATATTTCAAAATAACCACTCAAAACAATATTATTGGTAACTAAAACTTCAAAATGGAATGTAATAGATGAAAAATAGTTGCTTTAATTTCTTTAATTAATTTTTCAAACAATTTATTTGCATTTAGCGTACTAATATTATTATACTTTTAATGCTGCCAAAAACGTAATTTCACAACAGTTAATAACCTCGCTCCTTTAATTTTTAATACACTTTTACTATTGTCATCTATGAGGATTATTAGTAACTAAAACTTGAAAATGGAATGAAATAATTGAAAAAACACAAATTTGTCGAGAGTGAGCTCTTCTTTAATAGAATAAAGTGGATAATGTCACTTGTTGTCAAACGGCGACAGTATGCATTAGAGGGTTAAACAAGCCAATAAGTTCTTACGTATAAACTAATCGCTTGTAAAAGTCAATAGAAAGAGTTCGTATTCCCATCCAACTAGAAGCGAATTGATCTCAGCTTCGCAAATATCGAAAGAAATATTACTTAATTCACTCATGAAATAGTTAAATAGCCCTTACAATATGCTTGATAAAATGGATAGGGATTGCCCTTGAAACCTAATCTCTTTATTTCTGATTCACTGATCGCCATGCGTGCGTAACATATAGGTCAGTAGGAGTCCTAGCCTCATCGATAAATGTTACATTTAGTCCGGAACAGGTTCAGTCCCTTCCTAAGTACACTTTGATCAAAAGTTGCTTGGATACACACAGAGTGTAGCCGTAATAACATTGAAAATATAAAAAAGGAAACAGATTCTGTTGACTATTGCCATGGAGACTTCGCTGTTGTATCTGTGTTCTAATGTCAGGCTCATCGTCGATTAATGGCACTGAAGGACGTAGGGATTTCCATTGAGTGGTTTGTAGTTACCTACTTTCGTAATTAGCTAATTTTGGGTTCTATTAAAAAAAATATGTGGGTACTACATCTTGAAAATCAATATTAATTACCATAGTAATGTCGATCGATTGTCCTCTATTTTATAATAATTTAATTTAAATAATGTACATTTAAAAAAAAATTTAACTTAATTTTTTTAATGTTTTTCTTATTTCAGAATCAATTAAAATTATTAAGGTTTTTTAAAATTTATCTCTTACACGATCAGAAAGAAAATCGAAATGCCCTAGGCGGATGCTTTTAGAGAAATTTTAGCTCTCGCTATATAAAATTCTATACCAACTATGGTTAATGGTATAGTAATACCTGTTTACATCTGTTATGTAATAAAATTAAATAATTAAATCAAAGGAGAACAAAAATGGCCGATTAAGTTATAAAGCATTTTTCTCGTTTCCATTGTAGAGTGGGAAAAACAGTTGTACTTAGTATCAAAAACTGTCGGTAGGAACAAACATTGATGTAAGTAATGTGTATGTACTTATTCAAGTTTGTGATACTTTTTACTTTGGGGAGTTAATTTGTGTAACGTACGCAACATTTTTCTCTAAATCAACTTAAATGAAATGGATATTTTTAGAACTGGATTTTAGATTTTTTTTATTCTTTTCCTAATTAAATAACAAGGAAACACACTGTCGTGGGCAGGTAAACTGCAGTAGCCTCCATAATGACTTGGACCATTGTTGCAAACACTCAATTACCCTAACTTTAAAAAAAATCATTTTAGAAAAAAAAATTCAGAATAAAAATGGTTCAACTCATCATAGTGATCACTGCAGTTTACCTGCCCACGGCAACACAGCAGTAACATATAAACACAAGTTGGGCCCCCCGGTGGCCGAGAGGTGTAAGCGACGAGACTCACACCGAGAAGGTTCTTGGTTCTGCCTTTGTCCTAGCCATACTATAGACGTATTCGTGCTGGTGGGAACAATCCTCTAAAATTCACCGGGATGCCCGAGTACACTGCTATATACGTGCTCGTTAAATCTGTGGAGTCGAAAGTCCCGACGGCGTTAGCGTACGATGTCGCTCGAAGTTCCGTGGGGTGCCCGCTCAGGTGTCGACTTCGTCACATGACCAGGGTTCTAAATTACGAAGCGAAATTGGCTGTGTTAAAGCTCCTAAAGGAGCTGAAAAATGGCAGCCGGAATCGATTACGTTACCCATTACCCATTATAAACATAAGTTGAGTTGTGCAGTAAAACATATTTGGCAGTCCATGCAAACCAGGGCAACCGGAGAGTTTCTAATACGATCCTGTGATAAAATAAATATACAGTGGTGGCCAAAAGTGCGGACACTTTTTGAAAGTTTCATTATTTTCAACATTGTGTGCTTGAGAATATATTAATTTTCACTTTTGGCAATTTTTATTACAAAATTCTGCATTGAATTACCTTCAATTTTATGTATAAATTTTTGTATTCAAGTGAAAAATAATATATTTTACAAGCACTCAAAGTTACATGAAACTTTAAAAAAGTGTCCACACTTTTGACCACCACTGTAGATTCCTAAAGTTGAAATCTGTGACCTATGTAATCAGCGAAAGTCAATGACCATCTATTGAATCTAATCACTATCATACCCGATCACCCTTTTTAACGCAGCAAAGCCAGGTGTCCGCGCAAGAAAATTACTCTCTTGGGACAATGTTTGTTGGAAATCTTCCTGAAAGCTGCAGATATTTGTTGGTATCTGCAGGTTATATTAGTAGATGGAAGATCGGTATGAAAAACTCTCAGATTTATGATTTTGGTTACGACAAACGCATGTTCTAGTATTTTTAGAACAACTTTCCGCTTTTGGTAAGGTCGTTGAACTAAAATATAGTAGAGACACTTGAATTGGGGATACGTTTTAAATATATTAACTTACGTTTTAAAATATTTTTATAAATGTGGGTCTGTTTCGGACTCTATTTATTTTTTTTATTAATCCAAGTATTCGCGATTAACACAATTTTTCTATTATACTTAAGTTTATATAGAGTTACTTCTTTTCTTTTTGCTTGAAATCTCGCTTACTACACCTTCAGTTTTCATATTTCAGGCGATGGGCAACAAAAATAAAGGACTTAAAGCATATAATTGCTATAATTTAAATAAAAGTTGTAATTTGTATATTTATGACCCGGGAATTTCTTCTTTAATAAGCAGAGTTTGGTTCTATTAAGCCATCCCCTATAACAAAAAAAATAAAAAGTATCACTCCCGAGAAACCTTTACTTTATGTGGCCGCAAGTGGAAAAGAGTAAAAAAATTGAGCGTAGACACAGCTTTATACTTAAAAAAAAGCCCCCCCCCCCCTAGTTGAAATGAAAATGTGTTGAATTTAGATGCAACAAAGTTTAATGAAATTACTAACCATTTTTGTAGTTACCAAATTGACTCCAAATTTGGATGCAACATGGTCTTATTTTTTTACAGAGTAGAACCCATAGAGTTAGGAAAGAGAACAGAGCGGCCCATGTATGTGTGTGCAGTAACGCACAAAAGAGGCAGGCTAGAGCGGTGCATCTTGGGATACCTCAGTGCTAGTTTCCATAGTTTCGGCTACTACAGGGTGAGGCAAACAAAAACGGCCCCGATCTAGAGATGGGAATACGTTGAAATGCTTGGCGAGAAAAACTCTTGAAGCCGTCTGAAACCTGTTTTGCATTGGTTGGATCGGATTAGCTTCACATTAGAGCTACTCATAGACTAGTGGCGAGTTCAGATCTTAGTTCGTATTGCATGAAGACGTCACGTAATGCAAATTGTGTGTCTTGCAATCAATTTAGAATGTTTTGTATTAACAAAAAAAAAGGTCCGATTCTCTAGGATAAATAACGACCGAAATAATCACTAAATCTTGATCAGCTCTACTAACCTTGTTTATATTCCATTTCAACTAGCTTCTAAAACCGTAGCGTAGTTGCCGGCAAATAAGTCGCCAAGCGTTTGTTTGGGCTTAATATGGAAGCGATCGATAGCTTCAGTAAGCAAACCTGTTTTTGTATTGGTTTTAGACTTGGCAACATTTCTGTTGTATTCTTATCTCCACCTCGGGGCCGGTTTTGTTTGCCTCACCCTGTATGTTAGTTGCAGTAGCTTAAAAAATGCTAAAGCGGTGCATCTTGGGATACCTCAGTGCCGGTTTGTTATGAGCAGTAGCTCGAAAAACCTGACAGCCCTGCTTCAAACCATTTGGACTGATAGACCCCTCTACACATCCTTCTTAACTCTATGGTAGAACCTCGGAATAAAACCTTCCTCCCTCTTCTAGTTATTCCCGATTTTTACAAACTTGCCAGTGCAAAACCGAACTTGTGCGTCTGCATAAATGCTTTTTCAGGGTAGCTATTCAGTTTGAAAAGACAGGGTGGTTATAAAATAACGCTCCCTATTCGGAGTGGTCTGTAGCTTGAATGAATAATCCAAATGCAACAAAAATTGAGACACTTACTAATCAAGAAGAGGGGAAAAGAATGGTATCATAAAAAACAAACTCGTCTCTTGACCAGGGTTCTAAATTACGAGGCGTAATTGGATGTGTTGGCAGTAATTAGCCATAATTGGCTACTCCTCGTAATTATAATCTTGGTCAAGAGACGAGTTTCTGTGTCATAATTCCATTCTTTTTCGTAATAAAGAAACTCGTCTCTTGACCAGGGTTCTAAATTACGAGGCGTAATTAGCTGTATTGACAGTAATTGACCATAATTCACGACACCTCGTAATTTAGATTCCGGTCAAAAGACGAGTTTGTTTTTTATGATTATTCTTTTTTATGATTATTCTTTAGGATTCTGTCTTTTTTATGATTCCATTCTTTTCCCCCCTTCTTGAATAGCAAGTGTCTGAATGTTTGATGCATTTGGATTATTCATTCAAGCTACAGACCACTCCGAATAGGGAGCGTTATTTTATAACCACCTTGTATAAGTCTCAAGGAATTTAATATATCATGTCTGACTTAAAGGTAATTTCCATCTTGCAATTCTCCAGATCGGGGGCCTGGGTTCGTCGAAAGGGGCTTCTCGCCGCCGTCCCCCGACCGTGGTGTGCTACATCTGCGGCCGGCAGTTCGGGACTCGCTCCGTCGGCCTCCACGAGCCCCACTGCCTCAAGAAGTGGCATCTGGAGAACGAGCGCCTGCCCAAGAACCTCAGGAGGAAGGAACCCAAGAAGCCGGAGGTCATACTCAGAGGTAGGATTCATCTAGCCACAGTTTCATACAGGGTGAGGCAAACAAAAGCAGCCTAGTCTAGAGATGGAAATCCGTTGAAATGCTTGGCGAGGAAAACTCTTGAAGCCGCCTGAAACCTGTTTTTGCATTGGGTTGGATCGGATTAGCTTCACATTAGAGCTATTCATAGACTAGTGGCTAGTTCAGATCGTAGTTCGTATTGTCGAAGATTTCCCATAATGCAAATTTTGTGTCTTGCAATCAATTTAGAATGTTTTGTATTACCAAAAACAAAATATTCGATTCTCTAGGAGAAATAACGACCGAAACAATTAAATAATCACTAGTGGGAACATTTCTTCTTTCTTGATCAGCTCTACAAATATTGCTTATATTTCATTTAAACTAGCTTCTAAAACCGTAGCGTAGTTGCCGGCAAATAAGTCACCAAGCGTTTGTTAGGGCTTAATATTGAAGCGATCAATAGCTTCAGTTAGCAAACCTGTTTTTGTATTGGTTTTAGACTTGGCAACATTTCTGTCGTATTCGTATCTCTGGATCGAAGCCCTTTTGTTTGCCTCACCCTGTACTACACTCCTTGCCAATCATTGTTGGGTAAATAGGAATATGCTATGGAGAAGATCCTTCCGCGGATGTAAAGAGATCCATAAATTATTTGTGAACCCATCCAGAAAACACGTTTGAAACATTAATTTCATTTAAGGTCTAACAGATTTGAATATCATTTGAGAAAATTTCGCAATTTTATCAGAATAAAATGTGTATTTTGGTTTAATTGAATTCAGATCATTTTGTTTGTAAATATTACCTTACAAGAGTTTCCAACTAACTGACCAATCGCGCTTTTGCCCCTGCCTTTTTACTATTTTTTTTACCCAAGTTAGGTTTGGCACGGTCTACATACGATTTTCATATCTTAGTGCGTAGATGTGAGTTGTTGCTTGTGAGTTGATCAATGAACAGGTGAAGATGATACTCACAGTACAGCAGAGGGTGTTCATGGAAGAAAGTTTTATTAAAACAAATTCGCGTAAAATATGTGGACAGTTGTTTGCTAAAGAATTTAAAGGTGTAAAAGTGCCAAAAAAAAGTGCTATGCAACGATTAATTACGAAATGGCGTCTGTGGTTTCCGACGTGACAGGATCTCTTTTGAACAAGCCCAAAAACATTCTGAAAACAAAAACGTTTAACTATTTAGGAGGTCCTGGTAGCGAAGCCACCTCCATCTCCGGTATGGCAATAGTGAAAACATGGCACTAAAAAACTGAATGGCCGCTGGAAAGCGAGTGGGGGAGCAATAGCGGGAAATAAGACAAGGGACAAAAAGAAAGGTGGTGGGAAGGACCTCAAATGAGAGGCAGGATGACAGCAGTGGTAAGTGAGCAAAACATTTCGAAACGAGTCCGAAAATCAGATTTTGTGTCTTGCAATCAATTTAGAATGTTTTATATTAACAAAAGCAAAAAGATCCGATTCTCTAGGATAAATAACGGCCGAAATATATTAATTAACGGGAAAAAATGAGCACAGCTGTAAAAATATCCAGTTTATATTGCATCCCAACTAGCTTGTGAAACCGTAGCATAGTTGGCGGCGAATAATTCGCTAAGCGTTTGTTTGGGCTTAATATTGAAGCGGTCAATGGCTTCACTTGGCAAACCTGTTTTTGCATGGGTTTTTGCCTTTTCAACAATTCTATCTTATTCTTATCTCTATGACCTGGCCATTTTTATTTGACCCACCCAGAATAGTCCCAATTGACGATCAGGTGCCACCCAAAGAGTTCTATAGTAGGATAGAGACTGAACCTACCAACCGCATCATGGACCAACACGTGCCCCATTTGCCCCTCTATATTGTCTCCGATGGCCGAGTGGTTTGGATTGCAGGCCATAACCCTAGCAGCCAGCGAGTTGTGACGGGTGCGGGTTTGATTTGCGCATTTGCCCTGGGTGTACTTCCTTTCTCAGTATCAACATTGTAAATTAACTAGCACTTATTAGGCTTAACTGCCCCTCTATTTGGGTTCCGTATAGAGCCATGGCTGCTAATGGCAGATCAGTACGAGTCGTTCCTCTACTCTACTATAGAACTCTTTGGTGCCACCACAGTGTCCTTTCCTATAATTCCTCGAAATAAGCACATAAAAGAAATAGCTTGAGCCGCGAATACTATATTTATACACTCTTAAAACAAAAGAGTGAAATCCACTCCAGTAGGAGAAGTGCATTTTCGACACTGGAAAGGAGTGAATATTAACTCAGACTGAGTTAAAATCACTCGTTTGGAATGATCCTGTCGGAAGTTTAACACACAAAGGATCCACCTCCAAGAGGAGAAGTGCATTTTCCAGACTGGAGGAGTGAAAATTACTTAGACTGAGTTAAAATCGCTCGTTCGTTTTAAGAGTGTAGGACAATAACGGCCGAAATAATTACTAATTGGGGGGAAATGCACTTCTATAGGAGAAGTGCATCTTCAGCACTGGAGGAGTGAAAATTAACTCAGACTGAGTTAAAATCGCTGGTTTGTTTTAAGTGTGTACTTGGTCACGAAACTGTTGTTGTTGCGGATGACCCTTACGTTTCTTGTGCGTTTCAGGAGACGGCACGTTCGACACCAGCGCCATGTCCGAGGCGGCGTGGCAGATCCACCTGGAGCAGCTGGTGCCGTGCTCCAACTGCGGTCGCACCTTCCTGCCCGACAGGCTGGACGTGCATCTGAGGGGGTGCCACACACCCAACAACAGGTGAGACGGGGCATTATTTTAGAAAATTAACCCCGTTCAGTCCCAATTTTTTATTTATCACTAGCAGTATGGTCCCGCCTTACAGGGAACCCGTTAACTTCGCATTGCTTCCGTTTAGAGGCATGCTTACTTTTGAAAATACACTCAAAATCAAAACAAAATTAAATTCGTGTTGGCGCATGCACACTTAAAGAAGCAAACACTAATAGAGGATGAAGCAGCCTTAGGGCGAGCGCATATCTCAACCAAACTCAATCAATCAAACTAATAGAGGATGGCGTCAAGTCCCCGTTTCGGCCCGGTCCATGTATTTTCAAGCCCTGTTATGGTCCCGCAATTCCACGTGGATGACATTTTTTTAAACTAATTGTATTAATTAAAAATCACAATCAAATATGAAAAAACTAAGCCTCAGGTGCACATGTAGGTATTAAAAGGAACCTATATTAAAAATTTCGAATTTTTTAGAGCAGTCTAAGTAGGTCATTTGCGATCCACAGACAGACTTTTTCTTTTATAATTATAGATTCTGTGAAATTTCAGACTCATTATGCATCCAGAATGAAATGGTAAAAAGCCCAGGGATAGGTTTTTTAATTTTTTAACTGAAATTTAAATGAAATATACAAAATAATAACTTTTAATTAAATGTTTACAATATATTTTTTACAGACATTTATTTATTAAAAGCAGTTTAAATTCAGTTTTTAAACATTTAAAAATGCAAGCATGAAAAGTTTAGGAACAATTTATTTAATAAAATCGTTTCAGAATTAATTTTATTTTGTCATGGGGGTTTATTATTTTCATTTAAATAATACAAACATAATTTAATTCTTTAAAAGACGGTATTCTTCCATGTAACTTTACAAAAAGAAAATATAACTTTATAGAAAAATGTATGTCTCTTCCGCATCGTTACACTTTTAAAACAAAAGAGTGAAATTCACTCCTATAGACGAAGTGCATTTTCGACACTGGAAAGGAGTGAAATGAACTCCTGAATCGCTCGTAATTGCCCTAAATCGCTCTTAATCGCCTTAAAATCGCTTGTTTGTTTGAAGAGTGTAAATTATTACTCTTTTCTTTAATGTTAATACAATTCTCCTAAAGCATTAGTATGGCAAATATGGTGATTTAATGATGCATTCAATCCTTTGGACGTCATCTTAATGGAGCAAGGATTTCCTCGCATATTTAGACTAAGTAAATATGAAGATCGGATTTTTAAAGTCACCTATACCCATAATCCCTTATGCAATGAATTAAGTTTTAACTTAAATTAATTATCTTTGAATATTTTAATGTTAGGAAAACTAAATTAAAAGTTTTAGTAGGAATTTACCTTCATAGAATTGATGCGCTGAAACCGTGTCGATACATGTCAATCAAATAGTTCTATCTTTTCCCGTTTTCTTTAAATTGAACAATAACAAGTGAAACGGTGCCTTTTTAAGTAGAACTTATAAGTACCGTCAGTAAATAAAACTTAAAAAAATACTTTTCATTAATTCATAACTTATAAAATGTCCCGGCTATGTGTTTCTGTAGTTCATCTGGGTAAATGGAATAGAAAAAAGCTCATTTTCATATTGTAAAATCTGCAATACTCTTTCTTCTTCCCCGAAATTTATTTGAGTAAAAAGATAAATGTACTAGATAACATCTGAAGAGTACAAGGGAAGAAGCGATTGATTTATTAGGCGGACGGCCGCAACTGCCTGCTTGGCGGCATAAAACCGGTTTCTCTCCTCCTTCTTCGCTTGGTCCAAGCGTCGGGATCGCCAATCGCCTGAAATTGGCAGCTAGGAACCACAGAGATAGTACTACACTGGCATATCACGTGACCTACAACACTGACTTCATTGTTTGTGCGTCCCATCGATAGCATTGGAGGTCACGTGATCTGCCACTATATTACTTTAACTATGATATCTATGGCAGGAACTGGTTTCCTTACACAAGTTTAGGCGATCATTCGCTATCATCGCCAAAGTGGCCTGCTAAGGAAACTTCTCTGAAAAATCAATCGGTTTTTCCCGTGTACTCTTCATCTGTCTATAACAATTAAGTTTTGCATTCATCCTTCGGTAATGTTTCAAGAAAATTTAGTTCCATAATAAAGTTATCCCGCAGAAGGCAAAGAATCCCAAATGTATCCATACAGTGATAAAAAAAAATATTGCATAATCATCTTTTGGTTTTGGTTTTTATGTATGATATGTATGTTGTTGGTTTTGCGTTTATAAAATATAGATTTTCATAAATTAAACAAGCAACTTAGAATTAAGAGGTAGGGGTAGATGTATATTTATTCCGACTTTTGTGCTTGATCAGAGACCCGTTTATATAAGCCTTCGTCAATTAAGACAGACACAGATAGAATATTTTACTGTCACAGAGAAAGGAAAGTACACACAGAGCTAATCGGGAATCGAACCCGCACCCGTTACAGCGCGCGGCGAGCGGACTGCTGGCGTAATGGTCCAAACCACTCAGCAATCCGTGCCCCTTCAGCATAATATTTTTAGTAATTGTGTTGTATAATATTAATGTTGCCGCCCCAGTGGCACACTCGTTAGGATTCTAGCCTTTGGAGCTGCTGGGGTCGGGCTCGAATCCCGGTCAGGCATGGATGTTTGTGACTGTCAATAAATGTTGTTATTTGTCTATGTGTTTGTGTCGTCTCTTTCTTTGTGTGTCTCTTGTGCTTGTGTCATTTCTGGGGCTTAGTACAATAGACTTTAAAAAAAAGTCGCAGTGCTTTGTAATCTTGCCCCCCACCATGAAAGTCATAAAGTCATAATATTAATGTTTGTGCAATAATAATATTTTTCTTTCAGAACTGTTAAAGTAAGAAGGTAACTGGTACAAGAAAGCAAGAATGAACAGACATTTATTAATAGCGAGCTTATTTAATTTTCTCGCCCATATTATTGTATTTGTGAATAGAGTTTTTAAATAAATATTTAAAATAAACTAAGATTTGATTTTTAAAGCTTTGTATGATTCATTCATTTGGATTTATAAAAGCCATGGCTTAACACACAGGAGCTACATGAACATGTAAAATACGGTGTAGAGTTTAAAGGAATACGGCCATAATCTGGGAGGGAAAACCTGCTTTTTCCGCCCCAAAGTAAGTTTTAGCTGAAATTATGTCTGAGCCATGAAATTTAAACGATGTTGAATAGTGCTGCCCCACATACATTCATTTAATAAGTGCGTTAATTTGGACGGAAAATATCTAATAACAGTCCCAACTTTATTTATTAGTAAAATATTTTAAGCTTATTGCTAAACTTATATTTAAATAATACAATGTTCAAATAAACTTTTTCTATTTTGTTCGTTCTTTATTAGTTTATAATAAATCGTGTTATTAAAGACACAAAATTGACCATAAAGGCCAAGCATTCTTGGGAACTAAACACTGGGGGTTCAGCGAGGGCTGGCCACCTTAACGGGACATATGCCTAGCACCTCAGAGTCCTTGGTCACGAAAGCTGGAATGGGCACTGCAGGCCTTGCCCCACTAATGGGCTGTTGCGCGGAGGAGTTTATTTTAGTGTTAACGACACGTAAGTCGGAAGAATTTTTCTATTAAATTTTAATTCAGTTTTAACATCATTTTGGAATTTTAAATTAAAGTTTAAGTATGATTTAAAAATATGTTTAAAATAAATTTTGGTTTGGACTTCCTGAACGTCTCATTAGAGCTACCAAATACTATTTTTGATCATCATAATAGTCTTGAACAGCAGTCAAGTGACGAAACGAAAATTAATAAAGTAGAAACTGGCAACATTACCTTGGGTGCTTAACAAATTACATTTAAAAAAGCCAATAACATCAAATAAGATTATAAAATATCGAAATATTTTAATATTTTATTCATTAAAAAATAATTTACATGCGTTATTTGCTTTTCTCTTTTACTTATACTATCACATTAACATTCCTTCTAAAAGTCCCCCCAAAAGCACTCAGTAAGCAAAGTTCATTTCCAAAATACAAAGCATCAGCAGTCAGTGTTAAATAACATTTATAGCTTGATGTATTTCTTGAGGTCTCCCAATCGAGGTAGGTAGTAATCAGGAACTAGAAGGCGGTTCTCCTCACTATCCTCATATCCTCGGACATCTTCAATGGAGTTGATGCCAGTTCCGACAAGCAAGGTTTTCAGTCCGTGTTGGGTACCCAATAAAATGTCGGTGTTTAACCTAAGAAAATAATTTTGATCAATGTATGGAACACATAATTGAAGAGTACACGGGAAGAACCGCTGATTTCTTTAGAGTCTTTCCGTAATTGTGACTGCTTCACTCTAAAAAATGAATGCTCAAAAATGACGAAATTTTCCTTAATTTTGAAGATTCCGTTACTGGCAAATGATCCGATTTGAATGTCGTCTTATCTAAAGAAATATTTCGTCATTTTTGAGCATGTGAGTACAACAATAAGATTCAGTTTCCTCAAAATCAAGATACAGAATCGCCAAATCACGATCGTAAAAGTGAGGATTCGCGCTCACTCAAAAGTCACGTGATAGTTTGACGAAACAATCCTCAAAACTAACGAAATGAGGCTTGAGAATTAATGAATCGTCAAAAATGAAAGTGTTATTTCTGAGAGTGTTGGCGGACATTGGCGACCGAAAACCGGTTTCTCTTTCGGTTCTTCATTTGCGGTACAAACGTGTGTGTCGTATCCACTTAACATTGGCGTGAATCAGTGTTGCCGCGAAAGATAAACAAAGCGAGTAACCGGTTTCTTTACGCCAGTTTAGGCTATTCCTCGTTATCATCCCAAAGGAGGCTATTAAGGAAACCCTTCTATGAAATAAAGCTGTTCTTACCGTGTACTCTTCAATTATGATAACACTTGTGTAATAGAGAATAAAGTAATGTTGATTGAGGAAAAAATGTTTGTTGTGGTATTCTTATTTATAGAGTATGAATAATATACATGTACAAACAATACTGCGTTTTTTTATTTAAAAACGTTGAAAGTGTGTTTGTAATAAAAATTGTAAGGAATTACGATATATGTCAATTATTAAAAACTACAAAAAAGAATATCATGTAAAAGTAAACCTTGTTTGACAAAATGAGGGAATAAAACAAGCGGTACAGTTGTTGTACCAGTCTAATAATTAGGCACACAGAAACACTTCAACATATATGCTGCCAAAGCTTTTTTTTTCAAATACTGCCCATGTTTTATTAATAGCATCTTCAGCAAATTCTAATGCTCCAAAATCTTTACACTCTTAAAACAAACGAGCGATTTTAACTCAGTCTGAGTTAATTTTCACTTCACCTGTGTCAAAAATGCAATTCTCCTACACGAGTGGATCCTTTGCATGTTGAATCTGCGACAAGATCACTCCCTACGAGTGATTTTAACTCAGTCTGAGTTAATATTCCCTCCTTTCTAGTGTCGAAAATGCACTTCTCCTACAGGAGTGGATTTCACTATTTTGTTTCAAGAGTGTATGTTTAAGCAAAATACTACTTTTTTATCGAAACTTCTTTCAATATTTACTTACCTATCTCCAATCATTAAGCAGCGCGAGAAGTCAATGTCTGGATGCACCAGTTTGATGCAATCCAGCATGTGTTTGCAAGGCTTGCCCAAGCAAACAGCTTCTCTACCAGCGACAGCTTCAACTGCAGTTACAAAGATGCCAGCCCCTAAAGAAAATATTGTGTAAGAACGTATGGAACCTTCCAATGTTTTGTAACACAAGATATAGTTTTCATATAACAGATGAAACTTGTGCGCTATCAATCACTGTAAAGCAGTTTTTCCAATTTTTTTGTCTATTTTTTCTATTTCGAGAAATTTTCCATTTGGTAACTAAATTACTAATTGTGTCACTAGTCTTCATTGACTATTCCCCCCATCCCCTCGTTTATATTTAGGAACTTTTTTTTAAGCCTTGTTCAGTTTTGCAATAATTTATATGCATATTTTATACTTAATACATCAGTTAATTTTCGTCATATTTTCTTTTAAACATTCTGATTTAAAGAAAAAAAATCAAAATTATCAAAACGTATCTAGAATTTTGTACTTTCTAGCTGTGGTATGGTATTTTAGGTACATATATATTCCAGTTTGTGAACCGCTTATAAGCTTTCGTCAAGTGGGACAGATATACAGAAAGTTTTTACAAGCACAAGAGACAGACAAAGAAAGAACAACACAAACACATAGACAAATAACAACATTTATTGACGGTCACAAACATCCATGCCTGACCGGGATTCGAACCCGATCACAGCAGCTCCAGCATGCTCAATAGACAGTTCCCAGAGGGTGATGATAAAGAACCGCGGTAGAGTTCCCATAGAAGCAGCAAATCGTAATTATTTTCCAAATCATGCATTCATCAATAAGGCATACATTCTAAAGTATCCTTAACTTAAGCATAAAATGTTGAAGCGTACTTTTTATGGAGCAGAGTATACGCCATTAATACATTTATTTAATTTTGCATACGATAATAAAATTGATCGAAAATTTTGTAAAATAAAATAATTTTCCCACAACGCAAATATTTCCTAATTGCAAACAGATCCAGGGTGTAAACATACCGGAAATTCCAGGAAAGCCTGGAATCATAAGGTAATTGTGGAAGGTCAGGGTTCACCAGGGTTTGAAAGAAATTGGGATATTAAAAAAAAGCTGTGGTTAATTGCTCTGATTTCGTCCCAGTTGGAATTTCGACCATGTCAGAATTACTGCGCGACATTTTTCTATTTCATTCGCCATGATTATGTTAAAGATTGTAATAATGATCAAAAGAAGCAAAAAGGCCGACGGGATTATATGACAAAGATGCTAATGTAGGCAACAACAAAAAGAATGATGTTTTCATACCTGGTATGACGATATCCCCTTCGGATGGAAACTGCTCGTCTCTGTTAGTTGCAAGAAGCAATATTTCAGGATTGAACAAATAACTTGCAGCTTTGGTCAATTTCGGATAACTGAAGTCCTGGTCAAATCCTACTAAGACAGCACCAACCTGTTAGAAGTAAAGAAGAAAACAATGGATTTTTCGAAATGGAATAGTAGAATTAAAAAAAAATCAACCGTCCATACATCTGATAACAATAGTTTTCTCACCAATTAAGTACTTATAAATAAAAAACATACTTTTTTACGAAGTTATACAGGGATTTGGAAACAAATAAAATAATCATCATAACTCAATTCTTTGAGGGATAAGTGAATTGTCCAATGCGTAAACTTGTTTTACTGCAAGCTATTTAAATTTAAAATATATACTTTTTTTTTTTAATTTTTAATTATGCAGTTAACGACATTTAAAAATCCATTAATAATTTATATGTTTTCAATATACACTGTCGGAAACACGATAGTTTGAAAAGGATTTTGTATGTTTGTTAACTGTATACGTTCAATAATGACCTTACACTTGTAATTTTAATTTAAAATAAGGCGCTTTAAAAATATTTAAAGAATTTAAATAATTTTTCATGAATATACAAGTAATAGATTTAATTTCTAACTAGTATAGCTAAAGATTTTAACATACTTTAATTTGTAAAACAAAACTGTATATCAACATAAGTAATCAGAAATTTTCTTTATATATAATTACTTCAGGATCTAATGGCAAATCTCCTGATGCTAATTCGTCCACCCAGTCTTCTGTACATGTATCTGGCTGTTAAGTATCAATAACAAGTTAAATAAATATTTAAAATGACGAATGTAAGTTTCTATCAATTATTATGCTTTTACATTTCGATTAAGAATGAGTTACCATTTTAGATTGTAGCTCAAAATAACCAGTTTTTAAACCAAAAAAATCTAATCTGTTATTTAAATTCGTTATAACATCGATGTGCTTACCCCCAAAACAATTTTGCCCATTTAAAATTATTTTAATCAAAATATTTAAACAAATATAATAATCCCCAATATCCCATATATACATCCCATAACAGACAAATTGTCCGGTCATATATGAATATTCAGTAAAAGGTTTTACTGCTACAGTTTTGCTGCATTCGCTTGTCAAGTACATCAGTTCATGCTTGACAATTTGACTTTATTAGGCGCTAAAAAGTATTTTCTATAAACATTTTAAGTGAACCATCTGACTTTTAAGTATTTTATTAAGGAAAACTGAAACAGGAAACTAGAATTATTTAATTATTCGATATAAAGATTATTTTATGCATATAGCATGCAAATTCTAATAACTTTTTTATAGGATTCAGCTGACACAACGTCGACTCTTTTGATTAATTATGCATTACATTCAGTTTAGTGATTAAAATTAAGGTACAACAATGAGTGCCAAACATTAATATTGAGTTACAAATGAGTGTGTTAGTGCAATAATGAACCAAGTTAATTTGTCGTTGAACAACTTTTCGTCATAACGTGGATAACATTGAGAACTGTTGATCGTAGTTACATCAAAACAAAAAAAACTAGCTATTTAAACCTATTATTTGAAGTAACCATAAGGATAATATTCTAAAAAGTGCCTTAATAATAAGTTCAAACATATGGCTGTGAACTTGATGAGATAAAAGTTTTCACTAGTGCTGTACTTGAATCACGGTAGCTCAGCTGAGCTGTATGTCACGGCATTCTAAAAATTCCACAATACGATTTCTGAAGCACAATGCATATTTTTCTAAAAATATTAAACGATTCCGCGTAAAATGTGATTACATAATTCCAAACTGGTACATACAAATTTTTTTAATAATTATTGTAGCGGTTTCATTAGTAGAGCGTTGTTTCACATATCCAAGTTGCAGTCACACTTAGTCTCTAAATAGTCCAATCAGATTTTGCATCTTAATCGTTTAAAGAAACTGACAAATAACGAAAAAATACATATTTCGTAAAGATAAACTAAATATATTTTGTAAAAATACATTCCCGGTCTCTAAGGCCGGTATCTTTCTTTGTTAAAAGTTTGCTACCGTGTGTTCTGGAGACTAAACATGGTTTCGTCGAAAGTGGACTTGGTTCCTTTTTGCTCCAACCTACTCAAAAAATAACATCCTGCTTTTTTTGTTATTACATAGCACTTACTCCAATGGGTAAATGCCGAATTCCGGCAGTGGCGAGTTCATCTGTGATGCCCGAACTACCCAGAACATAGACCTTCTTATGGAAATTCAAAGATTGCAAGTATGCAACGGCAACAAAAGCAGTAGAAATGACATCCTCCTAAAAATATGCATAAAAGTGGACAGGGTTAATTCATGTTTTGTATTGATATAAAACTCTCATTTCAATTATAATATCAGGGTTCAAAGATATTAATTGTAAAACTGATTCAATGAGTATTCCAAGGAAAACGAAATATTCTTATAGGTGTAAAAGCATGATATATTAATTAACTAAATAAATTTATGAATAAATGACATGAGAATTATTTAAAATTTATGTGAAATACTACTGAACAAGATATTGGCAACTATTGCTAAATAATTCCAAATTATTAAATTATAAACATTATTAGTCATATGCCAAAAAAAAAGATAATAGTATTAAAACGCTAGACAAATTTTTTCTCGTTAGTTAAAAGACACCTGGGAAACTATCGAATTACCACGATCTTCAATGGCGTAAGAAACCTGATAATATCAAAAAAATAATAGAATTTCATTATTATAAGGAAAACATAACAGTTAAATTTTACTCTCTAGTTGTCAATATAAATTATTTAATGTTGACAGTTCTGATGAAGGTGGGATATCAGGCTCTTCTCTGCCTCTCAAAATTACAAAACGCTACCTGTTTTCTTGATTCTGCAGAAGACCAACTTCAGTTGTTACTACTCCACTCGTTCTAAAGGAGCTGACAAATTGCAATCAGGCCTACTCCATTACCATAGTAGGGGCTACAACTATAAGTTAACAATTGAGTCTTATGTGTACAAGAGTAAGTTGATTAACAATAAAGATAGTTATTAGTAGTAGCAGATATTATGCATATTTTTATATTTATTTTTTAAATTATGTTATTTTCTAAGAATTAAAAAACCCGCCGTAGATACTAGCATAAAAATCGATCTGTATATATAAACAATAATTTGTTTTTCTTAATACTCAAATAACGGGAAAAATTTGTGAACTAAAATATAGAGCGAGTTAAAATGTGTTTGTTCTAATAATAGTAAACTAGACTTAATGCATAATGCAAAGTATTTCATACTTTTTTGTTTTAAACACAACAGCAAATGTAAAAATACGTAGTGCGTGAAAATTTTCAATTTTTCAAGTCTAAATTCTTATTAGATATCTTTTTTTTTTACTTTACAGCATTAAAAAAGCTTATAGTTTTTAAGACTATATAGATTTTACATAAAATTGTTGGAGAAAATAGGAAACATTTTCTCCCCAACGTTTGGTAGGCAGATTATTATTGAAGAAATTTGATTTCAACATAAAAGCCAACCTATTTCATAACAGCGCTATTATGCTTGACATTTTCCGATTCGTATGCAAGTACACGCAGAAGTGTTTTTTTTTTAATAAACCATAATATTTTTATAGGTGACAGGAATTGTAGTTTAACATTTGTACAGAAAAATTATTAATTGTTGAAAAATATTGACTATATATAGTTAAAACTGCATTGGTAAAGAGTTGACTTACTATAGCAATGTCCGGAAATCCAAGCTTTTTACACTTTATCAGAAACTTTTCGCGAGATTTTGTGGCATTATTTGTGACGTATATGACATGTTTTCCCTAAAAAAAAGAAAACAAAATTATCATAAATTACTTAAATAAACCTAAATGAGTAGAAAAACAAGTAAAATATCGTTATGTTACTGTTAAAAATAAAAAAAAGGTTACCATAGCCCCTTGATAGCTCTCTTAAAATTGAGTAGTCAGTTATTAATTATGGATTTCGAGGAACGAAATTAAATGAAACAAGATTTATTTATTTGTCATTTACCAATCTCTTCAAAGCATGTATTGTTTCTACTGATCCTGGTATCGCTTCATTGCCCATCCATAGCACACCTAGAAAGACATAATTTAAGAAGACTAAAAATATATATATATTATTTTTGTAAGGAAAAAATACATTTTAGTGTAGTAAAGATAGCTATCCAGTGATATTTCATTTAATGCTACAATGATCTTCAAATTTAGATCCAAATGTATGTGTTTTTTTTTTCAATTCTTGTACATATTATATATATATCCAAAGTCCTAAAAAATGATGAATATTAAAACTGCCAAACGAGACATGTTTAGGTAAATTCTATCGGAGCATGGATTTATAATTGAATCAACGATAAGTGGAATGCTCCAATCAAGCAGAGAGCGAAGAAAGTGTAGGAATCAAAGAAAGGATTTACTTTTGGTGCGATTTGATGCAGATTCATTAAACAGCATTTTATTAACTTGCACAAAAATCATTGTATTACAATAAGGGAATACAATTAAAAAAATCGCCTATAGATTTGATGGTGCTACCTACATTTCACTTCAATAAATAAGAGACAAAATATTTTATGAGTTTGATGCTGCCATCTACGTTTGATATCCATAACTAGTTGATTATCTACTTATTAATTATTAATATATTTATAAAGCGTTCTATTTCTTACATAAAAAGCTGGTCGGTTTATATTTACACTACGTCATTTATCAATGTATAATCTTATAAGTGAGTCGAAATTCTAATTGTTCAGTGTGCTATTTATACTTGCGGAAATTAGGCAAACTTATTCAAAATAAGTCATATCTAACCAAAAAGAATAAGGCTCCATGGTCGGCAAAGTTTGCATAATTCGCTAGTGAAAATCTTGGTTTCATATCTATTTGGGAGATGCGCGAAGATGGATCCCCAACTGCTAACCCACAAGATCACTTAAGATAGGCGAGTACCCAAAATTCTACAATTTTTACTATTACTTTAATCTTTTTCCAAATTTGGCATAGTGATTTCAAAAATAATGAACAATGCTTTTGGGGCAATTTTTTTTATTTAAATATAATTGATTTATTTTAAACGGTGTTTTTCAACTAAAAAAAAAGGGTTTTACGCTAACACTTCTAGCATAAAAAGTTTTACATTAATTTACCTGAAATTTTTTGCAGATGCTATTTCAATATATATCTGTGCCATGAACCTCTAACATCTGGTGTAAATATGCAAGTTTTTTTTTTTTTTTTAAATATCCAAGTGTAAGTTAATCGAAAAAAAAATCTTTTTTTTTGTGATTTATTTATAACATTTTTCGTAATAACTTCTTTTTTTGTAATTTGTATGTAACTCTAGAAGGTCATTGCATGCACCAGTTCAAAACGAAGAATTTAACACATAATTTATGGTTATAGGATGAAAATTCAATGTGGTAGACTTGTTAGCGTAAACCTCTTTTTTTAGTAGAAAAACGCCGTTTAAAATAAATAAATTATATTTAAATAAAAAAAAATGCCTAAATAGTATTACTCATTATATTTGAAAACACTATGCCAAATTTGGAAAAGATTAAAATAATAGTAAAAATTTTAGAATTTCGGGTACTCGCCTACCTTAAATTAAAATAACCATCTATTGTAGTAGCTGTAATAGACCTAGCCAGAAATTAAATGCTTGATGAAAATTTGTCAACCACGTGACGTACTCCGTGTTTGCGATAGAAATTTTTATTTGAATACGCATGCTTATGCCAATTTTTTTGCTTTCATCGCAAAGCAAAACGATTTAATAGACTGACTCGCAAGAAAATTAATAAAAAACTCGTTTTTAAAATATTATAATAGTTAAGAAAATAAATGTAGCACATACCGTCACAATCAGTTAGCACATAGTCAATGGAGTTGAAGAACCCAGACGATACAACTTTATCATCAAAATTTACACATTTTCTAAGAGACATGTTAGTCCTAAACATAGAACTAATATAGTTCATAACTATAGTATAATAATTGAAAAAATTCTATTAATCTAAACAAATTCAATTAATCTAAACAAATTCAACTAATTTAAACAAAATCGATTAATCTAAAAAAATTCAATTAATCCAAACAAATTCAATTAATATAAATCTTTAACGTATTAATATTTTTAAAGTTTAAACCAAAACAAGAGTAGTATAAATACTAAGAAGAAATCGTATGTATATATACCCACTCTTCTATACCCGCTTTCATATCTTACTTTGTTTTTTAATTTAAATAACCAATAATAGAGATAAACCAGCTTTAACACGAGGTGATCAGCGTCTCTTGATAACGGAGTTGGTAAATGTAAATAAAAAATGGGGAAAACAAGTTCAAAGTAGAAATATAAAAAAAAAGTCTGGTGCTACTAAAGCATAACGAAAAAGAAAAAACAGTTATCTGATGCATGCTTCATTTTAAGATTGGCCAAGATTGCTTACACTCTTAAAACAAACACTCCCAATTTACCTCAGTCTGAGTGGATTTCACTCCTCCAGACTGGAAATGCACTTCTCCTTTTGGAGTGGATCCTTTGTGTGTTAAACCTCCGACAGGATCACTCCAAACGAGTGATTTTTAACTCAATCTGAGAAAATATGCATGCCTTTAGTGTGTCGAAAATGCACTTCTCCAACTGGAGTGGATTTCACTCTTTTGTTTTAAGAGTGTACTATCAAGTAGGAAGGGATGGGGCGAGAGTGTGCACTCAAGCTAGCTATATAATCATATTACATCTCATAATATATAATTTATATCCTGGCTTGTATATAAAATATCCAGCATTATAAAATATACTGAAATTTAGCAGTTCATTTACCTTTCTTTGAAAAAAATGAATATAAAATAGTATTCTTTAGGTGCCGTTTAAAAAAATGGTCAAAATACATGAATTAGATTAAATTATTATAAGGAAGATCTTGTAGTTTTTTCCATTTAACAATGACGTAAAGTGTGTAACTTTGCTGCTATTTAAGCAATTTAATTTATGATATATTTTTTTAAATATCTGTTTGGAAAAAATTCAAATCCAGACAAATCCGAATTTCCAAATTCTTTAATCCAGATATTAAAACTCAATAATTAAACGCAGCAATACAGGATTTTTCTATTACAGGAAGTATTTTGTGAATTTATGTCTCGCATTCGCCAATCGCTGGTTTTTTCGAACGGATGGAACATTAAACCTTATTTCTGTATTGTGAATCCAAAAATGCTTATTACCAAGTAAAATCAGGAGAAATGGCAGGTTGGTTGGTTGAATTGAGCGAAAGCCACAGTTGGGGGGCCCGGATGGCCGAGTGGTAAGCATCGCAGGCCAGCAGTCTGCGTGCTGTAACGGGCGCGGGTTCGATTCCCGCCTTCGCCCTGGGTGTATTTCCTCTCTTTGTGACAGTAAAAAATCTTTCTGTGTCTGTCTTACTTGACGAAGACTTATAAGCGGCTCACTGAGCAAGCACACAAGTCGGAATATATATGTAAAATACCCTACCCTACCCTGCCACAGTTGGTATTGTCTGTACATCTTTTTTAAATGTAAATCCAAATGCTAGCGTATGACTTCAACTAGGTATCATAAATACAGGGTGAGGCAAACAAAACCGGCCCCGAGGTGGAGATAAGAATGCGACAGAAATGTTGCCAAGTCTAAAACCAATAAAAAAACAGGTTTGCCTACTGAAGCTATTGATCGCTTCAATATTAAGCCCAAACAAACGCTTGGTGACTTATTTGCCGGCAACTACGCTACGCTTTTAGAAGCTAGTTGAAATGGAATATAAACAAGGTTAGTAGAGCTGATCAAGATTTAGTGATTATTTGATTGTTTCGGTCGTTATTTATCCCAGAGAATCATAAATTTTTGTTTTTGGTAATACAAAACATTCTAAATTGATTGCAAGACACAAAATTTGCATTATGGGACGTCTTCATACAATACGAACTAAAATCTGAACTCGCCACTAGTCTACGAGTAGCTCTAATGTGAAGCGAATCCGATCCAACCAATGCAAAAACGGGTTTCAGGCGGCTTCAAGAGTTTTTCTCGCCAAGCATTTCAGCGCATTCCCATCTCTAGATCGGGACCGGTTTTGTTTGCATCACCCTGTATTAGGAAAAATGATTATGCAAGTTTAACTAACTATCACAATTGAATTTAGACTGAATGATTAAACAGTTAAAATTTCAAAAAAAGTCCTTTAACTTAGTTTCTAAAAATTTCCTCGCATTTCATTCTGGATGCATAATGCGTCTGTTTCATCATTTTTTTACTTATGCCATTAAATAAAAAAATTGGGACGAAAAGGGTTCAAGTAAACATTCAAAACATTATGAAAAGTTGTGTTTTGTTACTCATAAAAAATTAACAATAAGAGG
Source organism: Hylyphantes graminicola (assembly GCA_023701765.1). Lineage (NCBI taxonomy): Eukaryota > Metazoa > Arthropoda > Arachnida > Araneae > Linyphiidae > Hylyphantes > Hylyphantes graminicola. Next base: position 64,378,153 of record CM043111.1, on the reverse strand, counting down.
ATTTAAAAAAAAACACGCGCGTGTTTTTAATGTTAGTTTGCTTTTATCCATTGCAAACAAAAATTTATTTTAAATTTCCAATCTTCTTATTCCAGAACTTTAGGAATGTTTATATAAGTTTTTTTTATGCTTTTATATCTGAGAAAAAATCTTATCAGCTTTACATTGCACTATTTACCTTTAGGCGAAAGAGTAACGAACACATTTTTTTTTTTTGGTAATCTATTTTTCTTTCTTTCTAGAACTTACCAATACATATACTGATGCTTCCTCCAACTAATGTTTTTAAAGTAAATATAAACAACCTTTTTATAATGTTCTTTTTTTAAAGGTGTTAAATATATATAATTCTTACCCTTCATTTCGTCAAATAATAATCTTTCATTAGTACCTTAAACTAATAAGTATACACAAAAACTTTTACTCGACTAAAAAAATATTGGAAAAAAATTGTAGGTATTGCATTTTTACCAACTCAAATCAATCTACAATTTTGTCGCATTGTCTATTTATCTAAGTATTTTTCTTTAGAAATGCACTGTTATATTATTTTATTATAAAAAAGCAAGACAAAAATATATAATGGTTAAAGGTATGATGGGTTTTTTTGTGTGCTTATAATTAATTTTCCAGCACAGATAGGATTTAGAAAATTTGTCGAGGAAACGATTAACAACTAGTAATATAAACAGTAATTAACTATAACAAAGGCGTTTACCTATTTTCTTCCCTATAAAGACTGGGCGTACTTCTGAAAGTATGAGCAATTTCCCGATAGTTAGGAAAAGAAGGATGGCTGTTTTAAATGATAAATTGTTTTATATGATTGGATTACATTTTCCTTTTAAAACTGTTTCACTTTTGTGCTATGATTCGCATACCTAATGAAAAAAATACTTACATGGCAAAGTGAAGCTTTCACAGAGGTTAGGGCTTCAGAACTAATATATTAGATTTTAGGGACTGAGCATCACCCTCAACACGCCCAGCTATATAAGCCTCGAAATTTAGAACTTCCGTCAATTGACGAGGTCGACGCCTTTGTTAGCATCCAACTGAACTTCAAATGATTTTGTACATCAACACCGGCGGCGTCGGTACTTGAACTTCACATAATTAAAGAGCAAGCAGCTCAGTGGTGGAGAAGTATTACGTGTCCGCCTCATAAGCCCAAGTTTGAGAAGTCGACAGATTTTCTGGATCAGAATATCATGGGCACGCATGTCATACAATGATAGGCGCGTCTATATGAGCGAATACATGGAATGCCAAAATCTTCATTCGGGAAAAAAAGAGGAAGAGCAGGATTTCTAACCCAAATGATAGTCTGTGGCCGAATCCATGGTGTGAAACATCTAACCCTCCTTAATTGGAGGGTTTGAGAAACCCCCCAATGAACCCTGCAATTCTGGTTCTGGCTGGGAGAAAATCTCCAAGAGGGAAAAATTTGTGAGTTTGCTCTTCAATCCATGGATTCGATGGCTCATGTAAACGCGCCTAATTTGGCGTGTAAAAGATCTATTTAATACCTATTTGACCTGTGTTTTCTCTGCAAAATTAAATCTCGTCATACTTTAACATGCGCAGAGAGCTCAGATTCATTGTAATCTGAGCATCGTAATTTGAGCGTCAAATTTTTGACGAGAGACGCTTAGATGGCGTCATAAAAAAATGCCTATCACTTCTTGGGAAAAAACCGAGACTGCAAAGGCTTAGCAGCTAATAAAACAGAATCATTGAGGAAAAACATATTTAACTAGCACGTCTATTGCAGTGCACTCGAAACCTACTTGTTGAACTGCGGATTTATATTTCCTCAAAACCTGCAACTAGCGAATTTTAAAAATAAAAAATCTAATGTGAGCCAAAAATCTAAGTCTAAAATCAAAATGTGAGCCAAAAATAATCCAAATAGAAAAACCAAAATAATTATTTTCCCGAAACTTAGACGTTTGTATATCCAAGAAATTTTCTATTTTTAGAATGTCTCGATCTTTCTTTCTAAATCCGGCAACATGCCACGAGCGTACTATGATTAGGAGATAGTGACCATTCAAAACTCTAACTCGTATCTGTATATTTTATCTCCTTCGACGAGAGTTCCAGCATGAGTTTCGTCAGTTATCTTCATTGCTATTTTAATACTTATACAACGTGTGACAAAAATATGTTAAATTAAATAATTTAATGTAACGAAAAAATTGTAATTTACTGCTAATGAACAATTTAAAGGAATATAGTATAAACATAAGTTAGTAGAAAATATAAACTTAATTCAAAAAATTCAAAAAATATATATATCTTTGACTTAAAATATAAATATTTGTGTTTATATTTTGAATCTTTTTATTAATCTAATCATTTCTTAACCATTCGAAATTTTAATTTTCAGCAAAATATATACAGAGCAGAATGACAGTTTATAGATAGTTATATTTATCCTCTTGTCAAAAAATTTTATTTTGAAACTTAGCTTGAACACAATGCTGATCCATATGGTATACATTAAATAAGGTAATATAGAAATAAATACGAAATAAAACAATATTAATTTTTTATTCAGTTTTAAAAGTTTTCCTATAATAATTTACAAATAAAGCTAACAATGATAAGATAAATAAGAAGAATGTAATCTCCATTGCTCCTGCTTTATGACAACCGGTTGCAAAATTTACTGACATATATGTTAAAATAATAGCGAACTGCGTCTGAAATAAAAGGAAGAAAAATTAATTATATGGTTTTCATACATATACTGTTCAAAACAATTAAGGGAACACATGGTTTAAACCCTTTCATCCCCAATGATTCAATTTCGAAACATCAGCTTGCGATTTTTTTCTCACTAAGTTAAGCTCGCACTTATTTATCGTTAGATGGAAGAATCATGTCCTTTGAAGAATTAAATAACGTTCGTTTGTTTTAATTAAATGAAAACACGAAAAGCATGGTAAAATAAAATTCACTCCCAAAAAAAAAATGATGAAATAAATTGACCCTAAATTCCTTACGCCTGCATTCTTAGATGTTTAAAAACTCCTTTTAACTTTTCTCAACAAAAAAGTTTTGAAAAAATTCAAAAGTTATTATTCCCATTTTTTGCCCTTAAATTTCATTTTAAAAAAAATAAAGATTTTTTCCACTGTTTATTACCTGTTTCATTTTGGGTGCATAATGAATCGATTAAAACTATTTTAGGTTTTTAGAATAAAAAATTAAAAGCTGGATCTGAAAGGGTTAACAAAAGTAAGCAAAGTGCTCCCCTTATTGTTTTGAGCAGTATGTAAAAAACTTTTTGTTTTTATTAAACATTAGTGAAACATTTACATTTTAATATGGAGAACTCCATTAAGGATAATTATTTCCGATTTCAAAGGTTGACTAGTATTTGTTGAAAACCAGAAGAAAAGTTAACGCACCCAATACACTTTTTTTTTTTTTCATTTGTACCTTACCACCTTTTTTTTTCATTTTATGCAGAAAGGTTGTTACAAAAAAATCACCAATTTTTTGCAGAAAAATCAAAAATATCTGAATATATTATTTCTAAAATGAGGGCGAGAGAGAAATGAATGTAGTTTATTGAATTTCTGTAATTAAATGACAATTGTTTTCAGTGACAAAGAGAGCAACAATATATGTGGCATTCAACTGAAAAACAAATTTTTTCATCACAAATATACAGGGCGGTTATAAAATAACGCTCGCTATTCGGAGTGGTCTGTTGCTTGAATGAATCCAAATGCATCAAAAATTGAGACACTTACTAATCAAGAAGGGGGAAAAGAATGGAATCATAAAAAGATAGAATCCTAAAAAATAATCATAGAAGAGAATAATCATAAAAAACAAACTCCTCTCTCGACCAGGGTTCCAAAATACGAAGCATCATAAATTATGGCCAATTACGGCCAACACAGCTAATTACGCCTCGTAATTTAGAACCCTGTTCAAGAGACGAGTTTCTTTTCTTCGAAAAGAATTTAATCATAAAAAATAAACTCGCTTCTTGACCAAGGTACTAAATTACGAGGCATAGTTAATTATGGCTAATTAAGGCCAACACTTTCAATTACGCCTCGTAATTTAGAACCATGGTCAAGTGACGAGTATTTTTTATGGTTCTATACTTGATTAGTAAATGTCTCAAAGTTTTTTGCATTTGGATTATTCATTCAAGCTACAGACCACTCCGAATAGCGAGTGTTATTTTATAACCACCCTGTAGATAGAGGAGTGAAACAAATTACGATTTGAGCGAGAATACACTAATTTTCAAATTTTTAAATAAGTGCAAAAGCACCTATAAGGCCTTATGTTGCTGTACGTGATTGATTGTATTCGATTCAATGATGTGACGAAATTAGTTGTTTTAAAAAAATGTTAGAAACTCATCTCCTCAGTGTTACTACATGTTCCCTCGAACAGTAATAAATAATTTAATCTCTTACTGGGGAATTTTCGTTCATTTTTTTATTCACGTTGATTGGTTGGTTGGCAGACATATATTTTCAGGCTTGTGTGCTTGGTCGCAAGGACCCGCTTATAAACCATCGTCAAGTAGGACAACACAAGACACACACAAACACATATGACAGATGTTTCCATCTGTCGCCACCTCCACAATTTAGACATGTCCCTGAAGGGGATTTATTCACGTATGTGAGTATAAAACCATTCAAGGTTTAGTTTCTCTAACAAGTACTAATTTAATCTGCAAGAGGTTCACGGCAGTAACCTGTTAAATCATCACTAGAGCGGTGCATCTTGGCACACCTCAGTGCCAGTTTCGGTTACCATGTTATGCGCAGTAGCTTAAAAAATCGCTAAAGCGATACAACTTGGGAAACCTCAGTGCTGGTATGCTATGCGCAGTAGCTCGTAAAACCTGACAGCCCTGCTTCAAACCATTTAAACCAGAGACATAACATAGAGTGGACTGCGCATTGGCAAACCTAAAGTGTCCTAAACATCTAACTTACACAGTCACATGACTGTGTCGCGTTTGGCTCGCATCTATGGCGAGTTTACCATTTGGCGAGTTTTTCCACAACGACCTGAACACCGAGGCCGACAATCTAATGTTATGATAAAGAAGCTTGGAAAGGAGCAAGGATGAATCGCTAGTATTTTAAGATCCTCTTAATAGATATCAGATTATTTCTTTGATTTTGTGCGTCTATTTAAGATTACTTGAACAATTGAATGTGGACTCTTTATTAAAAATTAATTTAAAAGAACATTAGTAGGTTTATGGTAGAGTGTTGCTGTAATATAAGTTGGTTATTGACATGGTGAATATTTTCTGCCGTCTCTATAACTTTCGTTCTAACGGTCCGATTTAAAAAAAAAAAATCAAATATATATATATTTTTTGGAAATATTGCTTCTTCCTTTATTTCACCTGGAATAAATCAACTTTCTAAAACACATCAATATATTCCAAATTCAACAAATGCTCTACTTTTTAAATATAAATAACTCAAAAACTACGATTGCAAAAACAGGTTTCGTTTTGACCAAATTGTAAAAAAATTATTCTACTTCTAAGCTGTCAATGTTCAGACCATTAATTCAATTGACTTGGCCCAAAATATTTTTTATATTGATTTAATCATGAATATGATTCTTCAGTATAAAAGAGCTTTTAGAATAAATTCCCTCGATAGAAATTATAGTTTAAGAAGAACACACAATTACTAAAAGTATGCAGAACTAAATAAATTTTACCCGTGAAAGTGTGACTAATCCTTTTTTATACCCCTCTTTACAATTAGGAATTCACAAGCATTTGGCATCTTGCACAAAACGTTACTGAATTAAGAGTACAACATTCACGATTGTTAACATGGTCAGAGATTAAAAGAATGCAATTAAATACTTATTATAAAAGCCAAAAGAGAAAAATACCAACAATGCTCAAAAAATCGTCTGCAAAAAACATTAAAAAAATTCTAGCTGACGTGATTGGTAGAAACCCACGTGACTTGGACTTTGATGGTAGTCTCCACTTCGATTTGCTAGCTGATAATCAGGTCTTGCGACAATTTGGAATAGTTCGTAACGAAACGGTAGCGTTAAGTTGCCATATGTAGCAACCTTTCACCTCTTGGCGATTTATGATGTTTAGGACATAATGCTAATCTGCAAGGGATGGCGGTTTTTTAGAAAAAACCGGTTTTCCATTTTCCATCGGTTTTTCCCTAAAAAAACGGTTTTCGGTTCCGAAGGGCCTCATACAAAAAAACCGGTTTTCAGTCAAAACTGGGACCACCGGTTTTTTGAAAACCGGTTTTAGTTTTCCATCCCTAAGCTGCTTTACTATGAATGCGCAGTCCACTCTATGTTATGTCTCTGATTTAAACTGATGACCCCTCTACTACTCCTTCCTAACTCCATGGCAACAACTGTAATTACTTGCAATTGTAATTTAATCGTTTCGGGCTACCTATTTCTAGCCTCCTTTAGAAGCTTTAACACAGCTAATTACGCCTCGTAATTTAAAACCTCTACAGCCTGACAAGGTTGACACCTAAGCGGGCACCCAACGGAGCTTCGCACAACATCGTACGCTACCGCAGTAGGGACTTTCGACACCACAGATTTAAGGAGAACGTAAATAGCAGTGTACTCGGGCACCCCGAGTGATTTTTATAGGATTTTTTTTCCATCACCACGAAAACGTCTAGAGCATGGCTAGGAAAAGGACGGAACCAAGAACCTTCTCGTTTAGAGGCTCGCCACTTACAACTCTCGTCCGACGGAGGGGAGGGGGGGCAATAGTTACTTCTACCCCTGATTTCAGAAGGTTATTGATATCAGATACTGATGTTGTCTTAGAATTTTCAAAAGAAAAAGTTTTTCAAGCTTCTAATAATACTTTTTTTGTAGATACAGCCATAGAAGATAACAGCTGTCAGTAAATGTTAACAAATATAACTAACTATTATCATTATACTGAACTCACCATCTGCATAGTGGTAAGGTACCTTTTCCACCATAAGTACTTTTGCATGTGTGGACCGAACGCAGCCAAGAAGTAGTAAAGGTACATGATAACATGAACAAAGCAGTTGATTGCAATGGTGATTATAAGATAGAAACCTAAAATAATAATAAAAAATAAACTTTACATCTATAAAAAATAAATAAAAAGGCATTACTGAAAATATTAAAATATATGCAATGTAACATGGTGAGTTTTATAGTGGGTTTGAAACAAACAATAGTTTTATCAAAAATAAATTTTCAAATGAGCACTGAAAACACAATAATGCAAATAAAAATTTGAACAATAATATCGTGAGTTTTATAGTGGGTTTGAATCAAACTATAGTTTTATCAAAAATAATTTTCTATTGAGCACTGAAAACACAAAAATGAAATAAAATAATGTACAATAATATCTTGAGTTTTATAGTGAGTTGGAATCAAACTATAGTTTTATCAAAAATAAATTTTCAATTGAGCACTGAAAACACAATAATGAAATAAAAATATGTACAATAATATCCTGAGTTTTATAGTGGATTTGAATCAAACTATAGTTTTATCAAAAAAAAATTTCAATTGAGCACTAAAAACTCAAAAATGAAATAAAAATATGTACAATAATATCTTGAGTTTTACAGTGGGTTTGAATCAAACCATAGTTTTATCAAAAATAATTTTCAATTGAGCACTGAAAACACAAAAATGAAATGAAATTATGTAAAATACTATCTTGAGTTTTATAGTGGGTTTGAATCAAACTATAGTTTTATCAAAAATAATTTTTCAATTGAGCACTGAAAACACAATAATGAAATAAAAATATGTACAATAATATCTTGAGTTTTATAGTTGGTTTGAATCGAACCATTGTTTTACTAAAAATAAATTTTCAATTGAGCACTGAAAACTCAAAAATGAAATAAAAATATGTACAATGATATCTTGAGCTGTACAGTGGGTTTGAATTAAACTATAGTTTTATCAAAAATAAATTTTCTATTGAGCACTGAAAACACAGAAATATGTGCAATAATATCTTTAGTTTTATAGTGGGTTTAAATCAAACTATAGTTTTATCAAAAATAAATTTTCAATCGAGCACCCAAAACACAATAATGAAATAAAAATATGTACTATAATATCTTAAGTTTTATAGTGGGTTTGAATCAAACTATAGTTTAATTAAAAATAATTTTTAATTGAGCACTGAAAACACAAAAATGAAATAAAAAATATGTACAATAATATCTTGAGTGTCACAGTGGGTTTAAATCAAACTATAGTTTTTTCAAAAATAAATTTTCAAATGAGCACTGAAAACACAATAATGAAATAAAAATATTTGCAACAATAACTAGGGTTTTATAGTGGGTTTGAATCAAACTATAGTTTTATCAAAAATAAATTTTCAAATGAGCACTGAAAACACAATAATGAAATAAAAATATTTACAACAATAACTAGGGTTTTATAGTGGGTTTGAAGCAAACTATAGTTTTATCAAAAATAAATTTTCAAATGGGCACTGAAAACACAATAATGAAATAAAAATATTTACAACAATAACTAGGGTTTTATAGTGGGTTTGAAGCAAACTATAGTTTTATCAAAAATAAATTTTCAAATGAGCACTGAAAACACAATAATGAAATTAAAATATGTACAATAATGTCTTGAGTTTTATAGTGGGTTTGAATCGAGCTATAATTTTATCAAAAATAAATTTTCAATTGAGCACTGAAAACACAATAATGAAATAAAAATATGTACAATAATATCCTGAGTTTAGTTTATTTGAATCAAACTATAGTTTTATCAAATATAAATTTTCAATTGAGCACTGAAAACACAATAATAAAATAAAAATAAGTACAACAATATCTTGAGTTTTATAGTGGATTTGTATCAAACTATAGTTTTATCAACAATTAAATTTTCAATTGAGCACTAAAAACACAATAATGAAATGAAAAAATGTACAACAATATATTGAGTTTTATAGCAGGTTTAAATCAAACTATAGTTTTATCAAAAATAAATTTTCAATTGAGCACTGAAAACACATTAATACAATAAAAATATGTTCAATAATATACTTGAGTTATGTAGTGGGTTAGAATCTATCTCTCAGTTTTATCAAAACTTTTTTCCCACTGTAACACTAAAAGCACTAAAATTAATAGCATTATTATATGGTAGAGCATATTTCAAAAAAATCCTTTGGTTTTATTTATTACTTAAATTTATTAAATACCTTAATACAAATTGATGTCATTCTATGTCATATTTGTAAGATTGGTAACTTATTATTTTTTTCTCTAATAATAGAAGATCGTAGTTTTGACTCAGTTTACATGTTTTATTAACAATCGTGTCGAACAATCTTATATACAAGCAAAAATATTTTATTACTTTAGAAGCAAGATAAGAAATTCAAAATGTATTGTGAATCCTGAAACAGATTAAAGTACTTGAATTACCATTATTACTATTATGTTATATATGAATGTATCATGTTATGTTATCAATGAAATTATTTAAAGGAATAAACTCGTTGATTTAGTGGAATTTTATTGAATTATTTTTGAACAAAATATTTGAAGAATGAACAAAAATGCTTTGTTAGCTTTTTGTGATAGTAGAAAGTGTAATGTGACAGTAAAGTGACAGTAGAAAGATTTTTTTAAAAAATTATTTATGAAAAACTTTAAAATTCGAGTTTATAAAAAAAAAAATTGTGTCTTAAGAATTTGTTGGAATGAATTCTGCAAAGGTCTATCTCTGAAGCAAAGAGGTTTGAAGTTCTTTACATGATTATCCCCTTCCTTTGCGTTAGCCAAGCATAAAAGAGTTTAATTACCCATATCAAATGTTTCTACGTATCGATAGAAGACCCAGCACACAACAACATGGTGAAAGACGTGAAGAAACGTTATTTGCCTTTCCTTTTTTCTTAACACGAAAAATACCTGTGAAATGAAAAACGATTAATTAGATTGTGACACACACACCCTAGGCCAGAGTAAAACGGGATCGTGCAAGACTTCGTGAAACCAGTATTTTTCATCCTTAAGGTAGGCGAATACCCAAAATTCCAAAAAATTCTAAAATTTTCACTATTACTTCAATCTTTTCCAAATTTGGCATAGTGATTTCAAATATAATAAAGAATGCTATTTAGGCATTTTTTAAAATTTAATTATAATTTATTTACTTTAAATTGTGATTTTTACTAAAAATAAGAGGTTTACGCTAACAAGTCTACCACATTGAATTTTCCTCCTATAAACATTAATAATGTGTTAAATTATCCGTTATGAACTGATACATACAAGGACCCTCTAGAGTTACATACAAATTACAAGAAAAGAAGTTATTAAGAAAAATGTTATGAATTAACTAAAAAAAATTGATTAACTTACACTTGGACATTTAAAAAAAACTACTTTATTTACAAAGGATGTTTGAGGCTTATAGCAGAGATATATATTGTAATAGCATCTGTAAAAAATGTCAGATAAATTAATGTAAAACTTTTTATACTAGAATTGTTGGCGTAAACTCTTTTTTAAGGTGAAAAACACCGTTTAAAATAAATCAATTATATTTAAATACAAAAATTGCCTAAATAGCATTGTTCATTATATTTGAAATCACTATGCCAAATTTGGAAAAGATTAAAGTAATAGTGAAAATTTTAGAATTCGGGGTATTCGCCTACCTTAATATTATTGAACAAATGAGACAAAATTATTTTAAGTAGTTGGAAATATTACTTTTAAATGACATCTAGCTTTGGAATGCATGTTTGTACACAATAAGAAAAAATACCATTTTGGGGTACTTTCCCTTATGTAAATATAATGTAATTAATACTTTACAATTAACAGAAAACCACAGAACAAAAGTCTTTTTTACCAAAGAAGTTAGGAGCAATGTGATTCATTAACTTGGTATTCCCGTAATGTTAAAACGAAAGTTTGAAAATAGTTAAAAATTGGATGAAAAATTTAAATTTTGTCAAATTCTGCACAGAATTTAAAACTTACGTATTAAAAAAATTGTAATCAATAATTTCAAAGATAAATTAAAAGCTATACAAGGTACTGGACTATCTTAAAAGAAACATGATTTTGATAGCTTATAGCATGACACGTAGCACACAATTTTGCGCTTAATTAATGATTACAATGTTAAATAATCTGTACAAAGTGTGTGGCCAAAATCAATAAAAATTTTGGATAAAAAAATCTACTGTTGCAACTATTTTAGATAGATACATAACATATACAGTGGTGGAAATTGATTTATGAACTGACAGTTTTTTAACAGTATTTCTTTATTAAATGCATTGTTATCGATTTAAATTTCATATACTATACAGGCTTTGCATTATAAATTATACACGTAAATAAAATTTTATATAAATTCGTAAACAATTTATTTTGTCGATATTTTAGTTTTAGCATAGGGAAATTGATTTATGAACTTTTACATTCAATCTCAATTGATAATTGAAAAAACTATTTTTTGTCGCTAATGCTTCCTTGATTTTGTTTTTCATAGACAACACAATACTTTGGGTCAAGTTTTGATCAAGCAATTTGCAGTTTTTAATGATTAAGTCCTTCTATTCCGTAACTGATGCACACTTCATTAAAACCATACTCCATTTGAGTAAATTATTCAAACAAATTGATCTCAGACATTATTCTTGGTGTTTAAGTCATGACTATTGACAGGATGATCTAAATGAACAACACTTAGTTCATTTAACCAGTCTTCCATTTCGTTTGAAATGTGGATACTTGCATTATCATGCATAAAAATCTAATCAAAAGCATAGTTTTGCCATGCAAAAAAGAATTAAAGAATTTTCTAGTACTAATCTGCAATAAAGTGTTGTTTGTCAGCCTTCAGAAACATAACCTTGTTTCTTTAACCCTTTCAGTCCCAAAAATTTACTACACTACAGAAACATCTGATATTCACAAAATAAGCTTATTTTAGGTCAAATATACGAATTCCATAAGGAAAAAAAATCCACTTAAATTTTTTATATGGTTTTTGAAACAATGCCAAAATTCTTTAATTGTGGAAAACAACAAAATAAAAAATATATATATTACCTAAAAACAGTTCGATATATATATTTTAAGGTATCTGACCAGATTATTAAAAAAAATTTAGTAATTATTTTAACCGATATAGTTTAAATTGTGTTTTAAATATGTGGAACTGAAGTGAACTTATAAAAAATCAGGAGAAACGCTTGTTGACTATTTTCTAAATAAAAAAAATAGTAATTCTGACTTCTATTGAGATTAAAATAAAATTTTGTCTGACAAAACAAAGTGTGAAGAATCGAATGATGTGTGTTTGAATGTCATAGCGGGACATAAACATTTTGAAAAAAATATTGAAAGTGATGATGCCAAATGGCATCACTGGGACTGAAAGGGTTAATCATAAGATATCGGGGCCCAAACCATCAAACTTCCACCACTAACATTTCTGCTGAAGACAGATCTCGGTTATTTCCGAAGATCCTTTCAATAACATTTTAAACCATCAAGTCCATCCAAATTGAACTTTTTTCATCAGCAAATGTCACTTTTTTCCCATTTCTTTCCCTCCACCCCCACCCAATCCATTTTCATGTAGTTACGACTATATTTTAATAGCCTGTTCTTATGGTGAAGAGTAAGCTTTTGACCAGCCTTCATTTTGGAACATTTCAAGTTCGACGACGAAATAAATATTTGTCCTACTCTGCTGGGAGTTACATTAAGTGATATTTCACAACAAATTCGCCCTGTAATGCACAAATGGTAACTTTTTGGGATACAAGTCCAATAATCCTGCTTTTGTCCCTCGTCCACGAGGGTTACACCTTTTTTAATGATGGTTTTTGCCGAAGTCAGAAGGATTCTTCAAAAATTTCTGAATTATATTTATTGATCTTTTAACTAATATGCTAATTTCTCTTACATATTTGTCACAATATTATATATGGGTCATTTTTTACCTTTTTGGCTTCAGGCAGTCCCGCAAGCTTTCCTATTTAGTAAAATGGGAATAAAACAGAAAAATTTCAACAAATTTGGCCTTAATCTTATTTATAAACACTGATAGTAAGCTCCCCTGAAGTTCAAATGAAGAACAAGTTAAAATATTTGGTACCTGGATTCAAAATATATTCGAGTTCATAAATCAATTTCCATCATTTGACATGCTTAAAAACTAAAATTAGATATATTTTTTATTTAATATCATTTTTTGAAAAAAATTAAATGCGAAATTCCTTTATTGTGCTCTGAATATCCAACACACAAAATTTGAATTGTTAGCACTTAATACAAAGCGATATCTGGTGAAAAGAATGTTAGTTCATAAAATCAATTTCCACCACTGTATAATGACTTAAACCCCTGAAAAAACTATTGATTTTAACCCCAATTAAATGGAGGCTAGAAATAGGCAGCCGGGAACGATTACACTACACACTACACTACACTGCACCCCAATTGAACTTCAGAAATTAATTAAGTTTTTCACGTACAGCTGGGGAAAAAAACGAATCACCCATCGTTTCTCGGCTGGTATTGATCAAGGAATTTTGTGTAAGGTGTCAATTTTCAGGAAATAGCGTGAGGAATTGAGTATTGGCAACAAAAATTGTAATAGGGGTCGTCTACATATTAAAATGAGTACCAACTTTGAAAATTCCAATGGAAACACCCAATTTTTTTACATAAAAATGTTCAGCACCTTCAAAATACCCCATGTATAAAAAAGAATTATTTATTCTGCATTATTTGTTGAGATATAAGTATTCAAAGTTGAACGCCCATAATGTTAAAAAAGTTTCACAAACTTCTCTGCAAATAAAATGAATTAAACAAAGATTTTTTTCATTATATACTTCTTAATTTTCCAAAAACAAATCACACATGTTTTTTCATCAATTTTTCAATTTTAATAATTTTTTATTTAAATTTAAATACGAAAAAATAAAACATGAATAGCAACCCCAAATTTTTTTTACATAAATCGATAAAGTAGATCAAGTTGAACCAAAATCCCAAATTTTTTAATTCAATAACAATTATTTGCCGAGTTATTGTAAAAAAAACTGAAAAAGACGAATTTTAGGGACCGTCTAAAAAATTACTCGGCAAATTTGATCCTAAATTGCATTATCGTTTGGTGATTAAAAAGCTTTTGTTGGTAAATGTTCATTCAAATTATAGATTTCTGTCAAATGCCTAAAAATCTTTTCTTATTTCAAGTGCATACAATGTATTTTGTTTGTATAATTAACATTACATTATATCGGTTACTATATATTTTAAATGTATGTTATTTCCAATACAATTTCAAAAAGTGTGTTTAATATTAAAAATTAAATACCCTAGAATATTATTGGAATTCGGTTTTAAATACATTTGATTGTTACCACATTAATTATTTAAAATGTTTAGTGCCTACTGCGTTTGTTAAAAATCATTACCAAATCATTCTGAGTAATTTTATTTTGCTCTCCTTAAATGTTAAGGTCGTAACCCTCAATTTGCGGTACGTGGTTTACCGATAAAAAACTAAACTCCTCGGCGCAACAGTCCATTAGTGGGCCAGGGCCTGCCGTGCCCATTTCAGCTTTCATGATACAAGGGCTCTATGGTGCAAGGCATATGTCCCGGTGATGTGGAAAGCCTCACGCGGAACCCCCAGCGTTTAGTTCCCCAAGCATGCTTGGTCCCCAATTTATCGACCCACTTGAGGAATGAAAGGATGGGTCAACCTCGCCCAATTCGGGATTCGATCCTCTGACCTGTGGCGTGGCAATGCGAAATAAGCACTACCCCTAAGCCACTGGGCCGATATTACCGATAGAGTGCGACGAATTTTAAACAAACTTTTTGCAACAATGTGAATGAACTAAAAATTCGCATATAAAGTTTAAACATAAGTGTAATAATCATGTTTTTCAATCTGATTGTAACTAATAGCATTTGAAAATCTGTTCGTTACAAATAACCGTATATGCGACTTAATTTAAAATTAAATCTTTTCATCTTCTAGCCTTTATTTTATTTCTGAACTAGCTAAACTACCCGGTGTTGCACGGGTTGGAAAAAAATAAATACCAAATCGATCCAAGTATTTGTACCATACTACCATTTAATCTGTTATAGGATAATAAACTTATGTTACTTTTCCCGTTCGGTATAAAGTACAGAATCCCGTTACTTATATGACCATAAAAATTCAAAATTTAAAAAATGCTATAAAATTAGCGGATAATGCCATAGTAATTTCCCAAATAAAAACATTTTAGCTCATTTGGCATGTTTGAAAAATTTGGCGAAGAAAATATATAGCTACCAACAACACACCCATTCAGCTTTGGCGCAATAACCATCGCACAACCAACCAGCTAATAAAGAAAAAAGATCATTTGGCGCGTTTTTTGTAATAACTTGGCGAGTTTATCAAAGTAATTGGCGAAAAAAAGAAAGACATAAAACAAAAATATGCATCTCCATTGCGGTGGCCTTAAAAAAATCATAGTTCAGTATAAGCTTAACTATGCTTTTAAAAAATTCCTAATTAAAATCCTATATTCACAATAGAATAATAGAATGGAGACTGGTAGGATTACGTCACGTGAATGATATCAATTATTTTT
The DNA here is from genome assembly GCA_023701765.1 of Hylyphantes graminicola. Classification (NCBI taxonomy): domain Eukaryota; kingdom Metazoa; phylum Arthropoda; class Arachnida; order Araneae; family Linyphiidae; genus Hylyphantes; species Hylyphantes graminicola. Next base: position 64,362,468 of record CM043111.1, on the reverse strand, counting down.
TGAAATTATTAATTTAGTTGTCGCAGTGCTATAGTTGTCGCCAAAGGATGCTTTAATACCAATTTGTCAGGGTTGGCGTAAAATTGCCAGCAACGATTCTGCAAATATAAATTAATTAAAAATCAATTTATAGCTTAATCGTAAATGATAAAAATATAAAATGTTTAGCTTATGACCTTGGCGATCAAGTTTATAAAAACCAACAACAACTTTAGGAATTACAAAAATTGGTAGCGCTTTTCGAGATCCGCTGTCGTTGGAGGAAACCTTCCAGTTTATATAGACGTCCATGATAATTATTTATTAAAATATCGAGTTAAAAATAAAATATTGCATTGATACAGATTAAAGAATGATATAAAATGAAAGTTTACTACTTAAAATGATAGTAACTAAATCTTTAAAATGAAATTTATAATATATTTGTAAGTTTTTAAGAATAAGGTATTTTCTTTTTTACATTTTAACTATTTTTGAAAAAGTTTATTTTAATTTCATCTGCTTAATGGCAAAGCGAAAGAAAAATGTTCATCGGATTTGAGCCAAAGTGGTGTAGTTTTTCCAGAAAATTCGAATTTTCTCAAAAAATAGAACATTTTGAGCTCTGAAAGTTCTTATTTTTTTACTCAAGTATGAACTACGCATTTGTGCCAAGTTACGAGTCAAACAAATGTCTAGTTTGTGAGTTTCGGAGAGACATACACACATACATACATACAAAACTTCATTTTTATTATTATAGATTTTAAAATCCAAAATTAAAAAAAAAAATTGAAAAAAACATTCGAAAAATCCCAATATTACTGAAGAAAGTTAAATTCTAGCATCCGTTGGCGAGATTATGCTAACCCTTTTTTAGCTTGTCGTTTTGAAAAGACACAACCAAAATATTACCTTTTTTCACTTAGGAGATTTGCCCCTGAACGAGTTCAAAAACCTGTTCCTGAACGAGTTCCTGGTGGAGACGCCAAGTCGCTAAGATCAATCGTTCCCACAGAAACTGTTAACTTATGGCATATTTTAAAACCGACCTTAACACCTCTCTCATCACTAATCCTAGAACCTAATGGGGTTGTTTCACGGAGGATCTAGTAATAGCTCCGCGGTCTTGTTTTAATTTATCTCGAATTACTTTGGGTTTGGTTGTTTGGTTGGTTGGTTTGTAGAGATAATCAGGTTTTTTGTCATCTGACCAAGCACACTAGCCTGAATAGAGTTCTACCTAAAAAAAAACTAAATCTAAACTCCCCGGTTCAATAGCCCATTAATGGGCCAAGGCCTGCCGTGCCCATTTCAGCTTTCGTGACCTTCGGCTCTGAGGTGCTAGGCATATGTCCCGGTAAGGTGGTCAGTCAGCCTCACGCGAAGCCCCTAGTGTTTAGTTCCCAAGCATGCTTGGTTCCCATTTTATCGACCCACCCAAGGGATGAAAGGCTGGGTCAACCTCGCCCAGTCCGGGATTCGCTGTCGACTTATTATATAACAAAAACAATTCCAGAATTAAGTTTTCCCTGCCGACTTATGACATAAAAAAGCAATTCCAGAATAAAACATTTCGGTACACATAATTAGAAACGGGAAAGGTATTTTCATTAAAGGGAAACCGTTCGTCTACAAAAATATAGTTAAAAATAATCTATAAAAAAGTTTGCCTATAAAGTGCAGTAACAAAAAAAAAAAAAAAAAAATTTCATTTTTGTTCATTTTTTCGAATACAAAAACAAAAAAAAAAATTACATCCACATTAAAATTTTATATTTTATTGTTATTTTCAAACAATTTTTTTTTTTTTTTATTAGTTTAGCTTTTTTTTTTTTTTTTTTTTTTTTTTTTTTTTTCCTCGTTTTTGACAGTAACGCGCACGAATAATCAGGAGAAGGGGAGAAGCCAGTGACGCCGCGATGCGGCGCGCCAGCCGTGTGTTTACGCAGATTCCTACGCCTCGTACATTTCTCTGCTGCAAACTTAAGCTCGGTTTTGGTATAATATTGTAACTAAACAAGTAAGATAAATGACATTTCAATAAGGGTTCTGGCTTCTCATTTATTTACTTGCTTACTGACTGAAAGATAACAACTAAATGTTCGTACTATATGAACATAACATACTAAAATTAATCATTCAAAGATATTCTTCTTTCGAAATTAAACATTCAGGGCCAAAGGAGTTAGAGTATACTACTTTCACTAACTATTTTTAATGTATACATTAATGCATTTTGATGTTCATTTCATCTATAAGTAAGAAAAAAATTACAATATTAGAATTAAAAACAAGCCTAAGAAATAACTTTTTTTAAGGTAGAACATTAAATATCCAATGTTAAATATAAAGTACGATTCAACTTACTGCATCTAGAAGATCTATGAATTTAATTAAATATAAATGCCAAAGGACTATTTTTCTGACCTAGAAAAATAGAAAAACATAATAACATAATATAACATGATGCTAATAACAAACTAAAAATTTTAAATTGGTTATCAGAAACCATTGCAAATCTATTATTCTTCGTTAAGTTTGAATTTTTATCACATAAAGACAGTAACACTTCAATTATTGAGCTGCTTTAATGACAGGTGACAAAATGTAAAAACAGTATGCAAGAACTAATATTTTTTAATATTTTAACGACAATAATCATATAAGGTAGGCGAATACCCAAAATTCCCCCAAATTCTAAAGTTTTTACTATTACTTTAATCTTTTTCAACTTTGGAATAGGGATTTCAAAAATAATGAACAATGCAATTTAGGCAGATTTTTTTATTTAAATATAATTTATTCATTTTAAAAGTTGTTTTTCGGCTGAAAAAAAGAGGTTTGCGCCAACAAGTCTTCCACATTGAATTTTCCTCCTGTTGCGACCTAGAACCGAGGTTCGAGTCAACGGTAGCTCTTCTTCAGGCACTCGCTGACAACCAAAGTGCAGCATCAATTTTCCCTCTTCGCCTCTCCACTCCGAACTGAAGTGACGGGAGCGACTCTTCTCGAATAAAAAGCTGTCTTCTTTCTTCAGTTCGGCAGATGCAAAATTGAACTCGCTTCTGTTGCAGAATTGATTCCGCTCATCGACAAAGTTCGTTGATCTCAGCTGCTTAGCTCCACCAAGTTGGACTATCTTCTGCTGTACTATTTATTGTCTGCACCAGCCTCGCCGTTTTGTAGTTGAATGTATTTTTTTTTGTAAATAGTCGTTTATTAAATCGAAGCAATTTTATGTGAAGATTCCTACTTCTATGCGCCTCTCAGAACCAACACCTGCTACATAACCATCTACCTCCGAGACATATGGTCCGTCGACCCGCACGGCCATAGAAGGTTAGTCAAGTTTCTTCTTTATTATTGCCTAAACACGCAATTTACATTCATCCTCACTTGATCTTAGTGACCAGCTAAAAAAGTTCTGGGAACTCGAAGAAGTGCAAGCCCCAGTTAGGAGCCTCCCGGAAGATGAGCTGTGCGAAACCATTTATAAGGAAACTGTAACCAGACAAGATGGTCGTTACACCGTCCAATTGCCTTTCAAAGTGCCTCAGCCTGCTTTAGGAGAGTCGGAAAACATAGCTTTGACGCGCTTTATGCAGCTCGAACGAAGATTCGAGAAAAACCCAGAACTAGCCCAACGGTATTCGCAGCATATGCAAGAATACATCAACCTAAAGCACATGACTGAAGTTCCTTATAGTCAGCAACAACTGATGCCCCAGGAGAGCGGATATCCAGGATTCTACTTGCCGCACCACCCGGTGTTCAAAGAAAGCACTACAACTAGCATACGAGTAGTCTACAATGCGTCTCAAAAAACTTCAAATGGAATTTCTCTTAATGACTCGTTGCTGACAGGCCCAAATATCCAAGAAAAGATGGCTAATATCCTCCTTCGTTGGCGTCTCTACAAAGTAGCATTTACAGCTGATATTACAAAGATGTACAGAATGATCAACGTGGCCGAAAAACATCAGGATTATCAAAGGATAATCTGGAGAGACAATAAATCTCAGCCGATCAAGCACTACAGACTAACTACTGTAACTTTCGGCATGGAACCTTCAGCTTTCTTAGCCATTCGAACTCTCAAACAGTTGGCACAAGATGAAGGTGATATCTACCCCATCGGATGCGAAACAATACGCAACGATTTCTATATTGATGATTTGATGTCTGGCAGCGACAACGTAGAAGATGCAGTAACCAAACAAAAGCAAGTAAGAACGGCCTTACAACGTGGTGGATTTACTCTGAACAAGTGGGCCAGCAACTGCACACCAGTCTTAGAAAATATCCCGCAGGAATCCCACCAAGTATCAAATGTCAAAGAAATCTACAATGACAGACACATCAAGACTTTAGGTTTGTTGTGGAAACCAACCACGGACACGCTGAACTACAAGACTAATATCTCGCTCACTACAACAGCTCCAACCAAAAGAACTGTTCTTTCGGACATAAGCAAATTCTACGAACCACTTGGTTGGATTTCACCCATCCTCGTTACAGGCAAGATCTTGATGCAAAGGCTATGGTTGACTGGTCTGAATTGGGATGAAGAGCTACCCGCCGAAATCCGTCAAGAATGGATAAAGATCACGAACAACCTACAAGAAATTGACCAAATCTCCATACCAAGGTGGACAGGTTATTCCTCAGAGGATAACTCGGAATTTCAGCTCCATGGTTTCTGCGACGCTTCCACAAAAGCGTACGCGGCAGTAGTGTTTATCAAGATTACTAACACTTCAACCCCGCAAGTTTTAGTAGCTAAAACCCGCATAGCCCCTCTAAAGCAGATCTCGCTTCCAAAATTAGAACTATGTGGAGCTCATCTTTTGTCTAAATTAATCTTGCATACTCTTACAGCTCTTCAAAGGACGCCTAGTAATATCTTTGCTTGGACAGATTCTCAGGTAGTTCTACATTGGCTCTCTGACCAACCAACCAGATGGAAAACTTTCGTGGCCAACCGAGTAAGTGATATTCAATCCCATCTAGATGCAACCTGGCGTTTTGTCCCTTCAGCGCAGAACCCTGCAGACCTAGCAACCCGCGGCACAACTCCGGTGGACCTGCAAGCAAGATCTCTCTGGTGGAACGGACCCGAATGGCTTGCCGAACCTCAAAGTCAGTGGCCAAAGAATCATTGTTCCGAACCCATCACTCTTGAAGAAAAAAAGGTAAAATCTATCCATGTTTCCTTTAGCGAAGAGTTCGATTTGATGACAAAGTTTTCATCTCTATCTAAGCTAATCAGAGTGACTGCCTACATACTAAGATTTAGTTCGAACTGTAAGTTACCAAAGTCGGAACGCAATCTCTCTTATTTGATAGCTGAAGAGCTAGAAATCTCTTTTCGAATTCTAATCTCAATTGCTCAAAATCAAGACTTTCACAAAGACATTGAAAGCCTAAAGAAGAAAAAACGCTTATCCCCCAAAAGTAGACTTTTACCGCTTGCTCCTTTCGTCGATAAGGACGGCATATTGCGTGTTGGAGGGCGTTTGAAAAATGCAGATCTAAAGTTTTCCGAAAAACACCCAGTAATTCTGTGCCCTACTAACTTTCTGACAAAGTTGATTATTGAACGTGCGCATTTGGAAACTTTACACGGAGGAATACAACTTACACTAAGCACAATCCGCAGACAATTTTGGATTATCAAAGCCCAAAGCGCAATCAAATTTGTCATACACAAGTGCATAACTTGTTGGAAACTAAAAGCCAAAGTTTCCGAACAACTCATGGGTGACTTACCAATCCCTAGAGTTCAACAGTCGCGAGTTTTTGCCCACACTGGTATAGACTATCTTGGCCCCATTGAAATAAAGACAAGTAAACGAAGAAATGCTCCCACGTACAAAGCTTACGTAGCGCTATTCATTTGCTTAAGTGTTAAGGCCATCCACCTCGAGCTCGTAACTGATCTAACATCTACAGCGTTCATAGCCGCTTTTCGTCGTTTCACCTCTCGACGAGGTTTATGCTCAGACATTTATAGCGACCAAGCAACTAACTTTAAAGGTGCATCCAAAATTCTGAATTTAGAATTCGAAGAAGCTGTTAAGCAAGTTAACCAACACGCCGCAGAGCTTTTGGCTAACGACAAAATTAAGTGGCATTTCATACCACCGTCCGCACCTCATTTTGGTGGTTTGTGGGAAAGTGGTGTTAAGCAAACCAAACATCACCTTCGTAGACTACTGTGCAACACTCATCTCACTTACGAAGAAATGTCCACGGTTCTTGCTCAGATTGAAAGTGTTCTAAATTCGCGTCCTATCTCTGAAATCTCTTCGGACCCTAATGACTTAGTTCCTCTCACGCCAGGACATTTCTTAGTTGGAGAATCTCTCAAAATCCCACCTGAACCTAGTCTTCTTCACCTAGAAGAGAACCGCCTTCACAAGTGGCAAAGAGTGCAGCAGATCACGCAACACTTCTGGAGGCGATGGCAGTCAGAGTATCTCTCCCGATTGCAAACCAGGCCAAAGTGGCAGAAGGTTCATCCCAACATCAAAGTTGGGGATCTTGTCCTTATCAAAGAGGACAATCTTCCTCCAGGAAGGTGGCTGCTCGGACGAGTCGCCCAGTGCCACCCCGGATCGGATCAAATGATTCGAGTAGTCACTTTGAAGACCAAAAATGGCACCTTGATGAGGCCCATTGCAAAAATCTGTAGTTTACCTCACTAATCTTTTTTTTTCTTTTCAGTTTCTTATCTTTGCAGTTTTCCCTTTTAGTTAGACTTTTATGAAACCCAGGGGTTTCATGGCCGGGAGGATGTTGCGACCTAGAACCGAGGTTCGAGTCAACGGTAGCTCTTCTTCAGGCACTCGCTGACAACCAAAGTGCAGCATCAATTTTCCCTCTTCGCCTCTCCACTCCGAACTGAAGTGACGGGAGCGACTCTTCTCGAATAAAAAGCTGTCTTCTTTCTTCAGTTCGGCAGATGCAAAATTGAACTCGCTTCTGTTGCAGAATTGATTCCGCTCATCGACAAAGTTCGTTGATCTCAGCTGCTTAGCTCCACCAAGTTGGACTATCTTCTGCTGTACTATTTATTGTCTGCACCAGCCTCGCCGTTTTGTAGTTGAATGTATTTTTTTTTTGTAAATAGTCGTTTATTAATTCGAAGCAATTTTATGTGAAGATTCCTACTTCTATGCGCCTCTCAGAACCAACACCTGCTACATAACCATCTACCTCCGAGACACCTCCTATAAACATTTATTTTGTGTTAAATTATCCGTTTTGAACTGATACATGCAATGACCCTCTAGAGTTACATTCAAATTACAAGAAAAGAAGTTATTAAGAAAAACGTTATGAATTAACTAAAAAAATACTTTTTTTCTATTAACTTACAGTTGAGACATTTAAAAAAAAAACTACGATTTTTGCACCAGATGTTAGAGGCTTATAACACAGATATATATTGGAATAGCATCTGTAAAAAATGTCGGGTAAAATTAAGGTAAAACTTTTTATACTAAAACTGTTGGCGTAAACCCCGTTTTTAAGGGGGAAAACACCGTTTAAATTAAATCAATTATATTTAAATAAAAAAAATTGCTTAAAAAGCATTGTTCAGTATATTTGGAATCACTATGCCAAATTTGGAGATTATTAAAGTAATAGTAAAAATTTTAGAATTTTAGGTATTCGCCTACCTTAAATTGTTGGCTTTTTCTTTCAAATGCAAGCCAGAAATAGAAAGCTTAAATATTGCGTATATCGGTTCTGATAATTATAAGGACATCCTAGTATTTTATGTTCTAAAAACATTGCAAGCAATGATTGAAGCAAATGAACATTTAATATAACGTCAATGCGGGTAACTTTGGCCCAAAATCCTAATTTATTTACAAGAGAAGAATAATTATATAAAAACTATTTAAACACTTTGAAATCACCATGCATTTTAATTATTGTACTTTTAGAAGTCATTTAAAAGCAATTTCGTATTTTTTTTTTTTTTAAATTGTGTTTTTTTTTTTTTTTTTTTTAAGATAGGACCCGGTTAGAATCCAGGCAGGTAACTTTGACCCTAGCATGAAATACATTATTAATATACTTTTTACCATTCTTATAAACCCTGTTACACCATTAAATTGCAATTAAAATGTGAACATAAAAATGGCACGGTCTTATATAATGTTATTAGAAATGGTCTGTAGCTTAACATTTGCATTTCATTACATCGAGAATTACGTTACACTATGAATAACACGATTTATCGTCGATTTCAATAAGAAATGTAACCCTTAATTTTAATTTAAGAAAAATAACTTATTTTTAAAAGAAAGTGTTATAACAAATATCTATAGAAAAAGCAAGGAGGGTTTTTAAGTTGCTTTTAAAGGTTGAAGGTAATTTTCAATGCTTTGAACCATTTTGAAGGCAACTGAATTTTTGTATATAGAGATTATAGGAATAGGGACATTAAAATTAGAGGTAAATCTTTTTCTGATATTTCTACTGAATTAAAGCTTTCGAAACGAGGTGTTTATGGAGCGTTAACGCGTGGCGATCAATATCCACCAAAATCGCGGTCTGGAAGACCTCGAATTACTCGCAAACGAGAGGACAAACAAATAAGAAAATTGGCTTCAGGCAAACATTGCTCTTCAAATCAAATTAAAAGCCAGATTGCGGCCAAATTTTGGTGTAAAACTATCAGGAGGTGAATCAATGAACCTGGCTACTTGATAAAATCCAAGCTGAAGCGCAAGCCTAGCTTGCTATCAGGATGCAGGACTGCAATGGATAGCTGTAAGACATATGTTGTTGAGACCATTGCAGTCTTGCATCTTATGGTGAGATATCTATGTACAGCTGGGGGAAAAAAACACGATTCACCCCTCGTTTCTCGGCTGCTATTGATCAAGGAATTTTGTGTAAGGTGTCATTTTTCAGGAAATAGCGTAAGGAATTGAGAACTGGCAACAAAAATTGCATAAGGAGTCGCCTACATATTAAAATGAGTACCAACTTTGAAAATTCCAATGGCAGCACCCAATTTTTTTCTTACATAAAAATGTTCAGCACCTTCAAAATACCCCATGTATAAAAAAGAATTATTTATTTTGCATTATTTGCTGAGATATTAAAGCCTTAATTTTGAACTCGTTTAGGGGGAAATCTTCTAAATAAAAAAAGGTAATATTTAGGTTGTGTCTTTTCAAAACGACAAGCTAAAAAAGGGTTAGCATAATCTCGCTAACGGATGCTAGAATTTAACCTTCTTCACTAATATTGGGATTTTTCGAATGTTTTTTTTTTTAATTTTGGATTTTAAAATTCAGAAATAAAATAAATTCTAGAAGGTGAAAAGTTTTAATTTTAAAATAAGTCACATATACGGTTATTTATAACGAACGGATTTTCAAATGCTATTAGTTACAATCAGATTGACAAACATGATTATTACATTTATGTCTTGAATTCTTTATGCAAATTTTCGCTTCATTCACACTATTGCAAAAAGTTTGTTTAAAATTCGTCGCACTCTATCGGTAATAGGCCCAGTGGCTTAGTGGTAGTGCTTGTTTCGCATTGAAACGCCACAGGTCCGGGGATCGAATCCCGAATTGGGCTAGGTTGACCCATCCTTTCATCTTTTAAGTGGGTCGATAAATTGGGGACCAAGCATGCTTGGGGAACTAAACGCTGGGGTTCCATGTGAGGCTTCCCACCCGTGGTCCCCGAGCCCTAGGTCACGAAAGCTGAAATGGGCACGGCAGGCCCTGGTCCACTAATGGTCTGCTGCGCCTAGGAGTTTAGTTTAGTTTTTTATCGGTAAACCACGTATTGCAAAATGAGGATTACGACCTTAACACGATATTTAGGGAAAGCAAAATATAATTAATCAGAATGATTTGGTAATGATATTTAACCAACGCAGTGCACCAATCATTTTAAATAATTAATGTGAAAATAATTAAATGTATGAAAAACCGAATTCCAGTAATACTCTAGGATATTTAATTTGTAATAAACACACTTTCTGAAATTGTATTGGAAATAACATACATTTAAAAACATAGTAACCGATATAAGTTAATTTTAATTATACAAACAAAATACATTGTATGCACTTGAAATAAGAAAAGATTTTGAGACCATTTGACAGACATCAATAATTTGAATAATATTTACCAACAAACGCTTTTTAATCACCAAACGATAATGCAATTTAGGATCAAATTTGCCGAGTAATTTTTAGATGGTTCCTAAAATGCGCCTTTTTCAGTTTTTTTACAATAACTCGGCATATAATTGTTATTGGATTAAAAAAAATTCAGGATTTTGGTTCTACGTGATCTACTTTATCGATTTATGTAAACAAAAAATTGGGGTTGCTATTCATATTTTATTTTTTCTTATTTAAATTTAAATTAAAAATTATTAAAAATGAAAAATTGATGAAAAAACATGTGCGATTTGTTTTTGGAAAGTTAAGAAGTATATAATGGGAAAAAAATATTTGTTTAATTCATTTTATTTGTAGAGATATGAATAAAAGTTTGTGAAACTTTTTTTAACATTATGGGCATTCAACTTGGAATATTTATCTTAGCAAATAATGCAAAACAAATATTTCTTTTTAAAAATTGGGATATTTTGAAGGTGCAAAACCTTTTTATGTAAAAAAAATGGGTGTTGCTATTGGAATTTTCAAAGTTGGTACTCATTTTAATGGTACACATTTTGATATGTAGACTACCCTTTATAGATATTTTGTTGCCAGTTCTCAATTCTTTATGCTATTTCCTGAACATTGACACCTTACACAAAATTCCTTGATCAATAACAGCCGAGAAACGAGGGGTGAATCGGTTTTTTTCCCCAGCTGCACGTACAAATTTAGCCAAATCAGGCTTTTAATTTGATTTGAGGAGCAATGTTTGTCTGAGGCCAATTTTTTAATTTGTCTGTCTTTTCGTTTGCTGGTGATTCGAGGTCTTCCAGACCTCGATTTTGGTTGATATTGATCTCCACGTGCTAAATACCTCGTTTCGAACGCTTTAATTCAGTAGAAATATTATAAACAGATTTACCTCTGAATTTTAATGTCCATATTCTTAAAATCTCTTCAATCCAAAATTCAGTTGACTTGTCAGAATGGTTCTAAGCATTGTTTGAAACACTTTGCCCTTTGATGACTCAATCACTTCCTGTAAAGAATTTACATAAAACTGAAACTTGTGCCTATACTTATGTGGGAAGTAAAGTTTTGAATTTTTTTATTTGTTAATGGTAGTCAAATTTATTTATATTTTTTGGCAAAATCTTTTACTCTATTATTTTTCATGCTGCCTAAAGAATATATGCTACCTTGATCAAAAAGTTCCCGGAATTACCACCGTGAAGCGCTCTCATTGTTTCGATTTGAGTTTTGTCTTTCTTGTTGGTTGGTTGGTAGGTAGACATATATTTTTTCAGTCTTGTGTGCTTGGTCGCAAGGACCCGCTTATAAACCATCGTCAAGTAGGACAATACAAGACACACACATACACAAATGACAGATGCTGCCAACTGTTGCCACCTCCACAATTTAGACATGTTTCTGAAGGGGAGGGAAATTTTCTCCAGGTGCATGCTCCCGTGGGAAACTGCGCAATGACCGCCCACAGGACTTTCGGACCCAACAAATTTAACGAGAACGTTATCCGCATATACTCGACAAACACAAACATCCATGCCTCAACGGAATTCGAGCCCGGACCCAGCAGCTCCAAAGGCCAACGTCTTAACCACTGAGCCGCCGGATCGGGTTTTTTTTTGGTTAAGTTGGTACAGCTGTGGAAATAAAAAAAAGTACCCACTTGAGGTTATTTCGGCCGATAGTCATCCTATAGAATCGGACCTTTTTGACTTTGTGAAAAAATTACATTCTAAGTTGATTGCATGACACAAAATTTGCATAAGGGGCCGTCTTCATATTAAAAACCTTACGAACTTTGAAATTTCCAATGACAACACCCAATTTTAATAACTTATAAATGCTAAGCTCTCTTAAAAACCCTTAAGTCTAAGTTTTTGTTACATTTGGATGAATATCTGACGAGTTATTCAATCGAATCACTTGTGGACCTTTTGGGGACCATCTCTAAAATGACAAGCAAGCATGCATGCAATGCCGTCTTTATTTATCAATTACACATGTAATCTTATACACAGTCCCCTAAAGGGCAATTAAAAAGTATTTTGTGATTTACTCAGCAAATTTTGAATAAAATTTTATTTACAATTATGATTTCGCTTAAACTTCCTGTCTTAAATTTATTTCTGTAAAAATATTAAGGGGTTCCTATTCATATTTTTTCAAAAAATTCATATAATAATTATTTAAAAATATAAAAATTGTTTTAAATACCCCAATTTTGAATGCATTTTGTTTGGGTTATTATAATTTCACTTCAGTAAAAAGTTCGTTTCATTATCTTAATTATTTATAGATTGGGATAGTTTTTTATGTGTAACTCATTTAACATTATGGGACCTAAACTTTGCACGTCTCCAACTCCTCTAATAATGCTTAAAAACTAACGAAATTTGGCATTTCGTATTTACATAGGTCAGAGATTTGAAATATGGATTCAAAAAGGGGTCTTGCTATTGAAAATTTTAAAGTTAGTAACATTTTTAATATGAAGATGGCCCCTTATGCAAATTTCGTGTCATGCAATTAATTAAGAATATTATTTGGTTACAAAGTCAAAAAGGTTCGATTCTATAGGATGACTAACGATCGAAATAATCACTAGTGGGTACTTTTTTATTTATACAGCTGTACAGCTGTGGAAATAAAAAAGTACCCACTTGAGGTTATTTCATCCGTTAGTCACCATATAGAATCGGACCTTTTTGAGATTGTGTACAATTAACATTCTGAGTTAATTGCACGATACAAAATTTGCATAAGGGGCTGCCTTCATATTAAAAATATCACGAGCTTTGAAATTTTCAATGGCAACACCCAATTTTAATAACTTAGAAACGTTAAGAACTCTTTAAAACCCTTAAATCTAAGTTTTTGTTACATTTGAATGAATATTTGACGAGTTATTCAATCGAATCACTTGTGGACCTCTTGGGGACCATCTCTAAAATGACAAGCAAGCATGCATGCAAAGCCGTCTTTATTTATCAATTACACACGTAATCTTATACACAGTCCCCTAAAGGGTAATTATAAAGTATTTTGTGATTTACTCAGCAAATTATGAATAAAAACTTTTAAAAATTGGGATTTCGCTTAAACTTCTTGTCTTGAATTTATTTCTTTAAAAATATTAAGGGGTTTCCATTCATATTTTTTTTAAAAATCAATATAATAATTATTTAAAAATATAAAAATTGTTTTAAATATCCCAATATTGAATGCATTTTGTTTGGGTTATTATAATTTCTTTTCTGTAAAAAGTTCGTTTCATTATCTTAATTATTTATAGATTGGGATAGTTTTTTATGTGTAACTCATTTAACATTATGGGACCTAAACTTTGCACGTCTCCAACTCCTCTAATAATGCTTAAAAACTAACGAAATTTGGCATTTCGTATTTACATAGGTCAGAGATTTGAAATATGGATTCAAAAAGGGGTCTTGCTATTGAAAATTTTAAAGTTAGTAACATTTTTAATATGAAGATGGCCCCTTATGCAAATTTCGTGTCATGCAATTAATTCGTGTCATGCATTTTACTTTTTTATTTCCACAGCTGTACAGCTGTGGAAATAAAAAAGTACCCACTTGAGGTTATTTCCTCCGTTATTCATCCTAAAGAATCGGACCTTTTTGACATTGTGAACAATTAACATTCTAAGTTAATTGCATGACACAAATAACAGTCGCTAACATAGACTGGCAGTGACCTCGTTTTCCTACAAGTATTTTGGTCTCTCCAGTAACATTTATAGATCGATGAAATCGCTGGAAGAATTGAAGCCAAGTAAAAGCGCCAAATTAGAAAAGAAGCCAAATAGTGTCCTTAAGCCGTTGACAACGGCTGCGTTTTCTTAACATTCAGTAGTACATCCATTAATATACATCCATGGTTTTCCTCAACTAGAATTTCAAAGATGGCGGCCTCCATGCTCGTTTAATTCGAGATAGCCACCCATTCATCAATTCAGGATCAGCATGGGGAAATACGTGCAGTGCAATGCAACTTTTCTTTCTGTACAATCTTACGTTAATGAATTATTAGAACAGCCAACAACGCAGCAAAAATTTGGCATTTAAAAAAATTAACAACTTCAATATTCTCTACGAAAACTCACTGCCGAATAACAAAACATAAACAGTAAATAGTAATTCTAAATTAGGGATGGGTCGGTCCGAATTGAACCGGTCCGATTCTAAAGTTGGTTGGTTGGTAGAAATACATTTTCAGGCTTGCGTGCTTGTTCAGGGACCCGCTTAAAACCTTCGTCAAGTAAGACAGCCAAAACACACTCACCCACGTATACACATACGTGACAGATGCTGCCATCTATCGCGCGCTGGTTCCCTAACCGTTTTGCTGCCGGGTCAGCACAGTAATTCTAGAGCAGAAACATTAAATTCTAGTTGAGGAAGACAAGTGTTACCAAATTCGCCGTGAAACAACCCCATTAGAATTCTCTTCTGAAATTTTCAATGTATTGTAATTTCAATGCGCTGAATTTTTTGACGTATCTCACTTGTCCGTAGCATTTGTACTTAAATTCAGCGATTTAAATGACTTGAAATTGAATTTCAATGCTAATTCAATGGGAAATTCGCCGACAAATAGTAGATTTATGTCCGTCCTATCGTACAGACAGACGGACAAAAAGTATGAAGTTGGGTGTCTGAGGTTATACCTTTCTAATAAAAAAAAGAATTTTTAAGATCGGATTGATAGAACTGATTTTGGAAGGGGGGTACGGACAGACGGACAGACAGACAGACAGACGGACGGACGGACGGACGGACGGACATCGACCGCATGTCAATACCTACTTTTTCATTTTTTTTTAATTCTTCGAATTAAAAAAAAAGAAAGTAGGCTAAAAAAACTACTGAAAAATAGTAACATTGACGATTTTTCATGAATTGCGTCTGTTCCTTAACTTGTGTTCAGGAATCTACACTACTACAAACTAAGCTTTCTGACACAAAATGGGTCAATTTGGTATGTTATATTGTAATATCTACACTCTTAAAACGAACGAGCGATTTTAACTCAGTCTGAGTAATTTTCACTCCTCCAGTCTGGAAAATGCACTTCTCCTCTTGGAGTGGATCCTTTGCGTGATAAACCTACGACAGGATCACTCCAAACGAGTGATTTTAACTCAGTCTGATTTAATATCCACTCCTTTCCAGTGTCGAAAATGCACGTCTCCAACTGGAGTGGATTTCACTCGTTTGTTTTAAGAGTGTAATGCGCCTCTCTTAACGCATTTTTTAATGCCTGGTTTACTTTTCTTACCACTGCAATATGTCCTGTAGTGCCTTGAAAACATCTTTGATCCCAAGATGTAACCATTGAGTCAACTGTCTAATAAAAAAAAGCATGCAATTAAAACTAAATAGACGAAAAGAAACGCCTAAATCATTTCTTATTGAAATATATGAATTCGTCTACCGGGTATCGGTTTTGACCCTCGCCTTCAATCAGTTTTTTTTTTTTATAATTTATGGTACAATGAAGTAGAATGGATCTGATCCACTCTGTCGCATTTCAGCATTTTTCATTAGTTCGAAATGTCAACAACAATTTAAGGTGGCCGATCACCTTTGACAGCAATTTTCTGAAAAATCTATTCCAACCATGAAGTTGAGGGATTTTATTATTAGTTATGAATATAAAAATAGTTTTAAGAAAAAAATCATAAAAAAAAAAATTTCAGTATTTGTGGAAAATTATAGTAAAATATGCTTCAAAAATCACGCTTACGCAAAACATGATATCTTTACAAAAAAAAATTTCCATCGTTTAAATTTAAATATGCTTAACCAACACTAATATAGGTCATGAACTAAAATCATTAAGCTATCAGTTCCCAATTTTTTTAATAGGCAAAAGTTTGTAGCATTATATCGAAAACACATGGAAACAATAGAGTAAAAATCATATAAATGGTTTTAAAATATCCAATTCTTAATAGTTTTACACGATTCCAGTTCAAAACCTTCTTCATACTGTTCCAAAACTACTGGGGGGCTGGGGAGCCCAGTCGGTTAAGCACTCGCTTAGCATGCGGAAGGTCCCAGGTTCGGGTCCGGGCATCGCCTAAAATAGCTGCCGACCTATAAACGGCCCGTGCAGCCAAAAATGTCCGACGAATAATACCCCGTGTAAGGGAGTGCACGTTAAATATCCTTCAAAGTCCTAACGCTGCGTACGATGTCGCCCTTAACGGTTGCGTTGGGTGCCTATTCAGGTGTTGGCTCGTCACCTGACTGTGGTTCTAAAATACGACGCCCGTCGCCAATAGCCCTCGTGCAGCTCTAGTGCGACGATAATTCAAACCAAACCAAACCAAAACTACTGTAAAAATGTTGAAGCAATTGATAATAAAGAACTTCAGTTTTTATGTTTTGCGTAATGCGTAATGCGTTTTGAAAATCAATAATGCAAAATAATGCAAAAACAAGCAAAAAAGCTGTAAAGTGCTATAACTTCGGTTCTATTAAAAACTAGAAACTAAAATGAAACATATTTAGAAAGCTGAACGTTTATTTTATATTAAAAGGCAATTTATATGTAGTCGATTTTTGCTGAAAAAAGGTGCAGCAATATTTTACCACAGTAATATTTCACCACATTTAATTTAAATCATTTAACCTTATAATGCATGATTTTTTTTCATCCCAAAAAATATGTTTATGTCTTTAATACTCATATATTATGAGAAAAATACTGAAAAAAAATTAACTGCATTGGAATTTAAATAATTTCAATTTTTTAAATTTTTGCCATACGGCAAAAACCAATTACAAAATTCCAATTTTGAAAAGAATGATTAGAAAACTCTTAAATATATTTTAAAATAACCCTCTTGAACGATAATTATTTTTACAAAACAATTTATTTGTATTTAGTACTAATATTATTACACTATGAATACTGCCAAAGACGTAATTTCACTACAGTTATTAACTCCACTCTTTAATTTTGAAAACACTTTTACTACCGTCATCTATGAGAGTTATTAGTAACTAAAACTTCAAAATGGAATGGAATAGATGGAAAGAACAGATTTGTCGAGAGGGAGCTCTACTTTAATAGAATAAAATAGATTATGTTGCTTGTTGCCATATGGCAACAGTATGCATTAGAGGGTTAACATCGACTATTAGTTTATTATTAAATGTCCCTCGACAATGGCTTATTAAATACCTAAATAGGCGCGTTCACATGAGCCATCGAATCCATGGAATGCCAAGCCATCCATTAGAGGAAAAAGTGGTCGAGCAGGATTTCTAACACAAATGATGGTCTGTGGCTGAATCTATGGAAGGAAACATTAAACCCTCCTTCATTGGAGGGTTTGCGAAGCCCCCAATTCCGTTTCTGCCTGAGCGAAAATCCCCGGAAGGAAAAAAAATGCCGAGTTTGCTCTTCATTCCATGGACTCGATGGCTCATGTAAACGCGTCTAATATCTCTTACAAAATAAGTAACATAAGAGTTGGCTATCATTTGGAAGAAATTGTAGAAAATCAGGATATTCTTCATTTCGAATGCTTTTCTGTTTCTCATGAGGGTCGGACCAATCCATTTGCAGAACAAGACGTAAAACACAAGGATGCAGTATGGGACGTAGGGATGACCGAACTGAGCTTTTGTTCCTAGGTCTGAAAAAGCATCATGCAGTATCAAGAGCTGGTACAATTGAAGAGTACAGGGGGAAAACAACTTCATTGCATAGGAATCTGCCTGCATCAGGCCTCTTTGGCAGCAATAGCAAGTCATCGCCTAAACTGGTGTAAGGAAACCGGTTTGTCAATTTGTTTTTTTCTCTAGCGGCAACCCTGATTCATGTTTGAGATCAGTGGACACCGGTCATACGTTTTTACCGCGAAAGAAGAACCGTGAGAGAAACCGTTTTAATGTCCGTCAAGCCCACTGAAATAAGGGAAGATTCATATGCAAGGGAGTTGTTTTTCCCCTATACTCTTCATTTTAGAACTGATTTTTAGCCTACTTTACCTTTTTTTTTATTCGAACGAATTAGCAAAATGGAAAGTAGGTGTTGATATCGTATTCGCTTGTCTGTCGATTTATAAATCTGTTATCCATCCACTAAAATTTAGTTTGATCTAAAGGTATTCATTTTTCAAATAAAATTCCAGATTATTCAAATTTCAAATAAATGCCAAGAAATTTAAATATTTAATACATTTTTTTAAAGATATAATCGTGGATTTAGAATAAATATTTTTTATACTACTGTACACTGTAAAATCAATTTGGTAATTTACAAAAAAAATACGGTATGTTTACATAAAAATTCGATTATTTTCTTTTAACATTTTTTTCTGTAAAAATAAACTGTTTTAACAAAAAGCGATTGTTTTTCTGCTGCATCGCAAAGAGTATTACACTGCAACCAAAGAAGCATTTCAGTGTTGTGGTAATCTGCGTTTGCCGGACTATCTTAACATTGAGAGCGGGTTCAGGGCTGGATTTCTAAATATGCTAAGTAGGATGTAGCCTAGAGCGGCGAATTTGTTGGGGGCGGCAAACAAATTTTACTACCTATTAAGGGGTCACAGGAGTCTTAAAAATGTGCAAAGAAGGTACTACAAAACATAGTTTGATCTTTCATGTCATTTTTGAACTACTCAATGTATAAGTATAATTTTTTTTATATGTAATTCTGCAAGATTTTTTTATTATAAAACAAGTTTTAAAATTTATGAAACTTTAGCCAACACTAAAATAAATGATATTAAACATGAAGCTATTTGTACACATTGGGATTAGGCTTGCGCGGCAAATTGTGAGTTCAAAATTGAAAAAATTACCAAGAAAATGACTTTATATTGTACAAATATGTACAAACAAAGACTTATACCTAAATTCTCAGCTCAATTTTAATTAGAAATTATTTTTTAAAAAATTTAAAATCAAAATTTTTAAATTTTTATTAATTTTTTTAGAAAAAAGTTCTTAAAATAATTTCTAATTAAAATTGAGCTGAGAATTTAGGTATAAGTCCTAGTTTGTACATATTTGTACAATATAAAGTCATTTTCTTGGTCAATTTTTCAATTTTTTCCTCATAATTTGCCGCGCAAGCCTAATCCCAATGTGTTCAAATAGCTTCATGTTGAATATCATTTATTTTAGTGTTGGCTAAAGTTTCATAAATTTTAAAACTTGTTTTATAATAAATAAATCTTTTAGAATTACATATAAAAAAATTATACTTATACATTGAGTAGTTCAAAAATGACATGAAAGATCAAACTATGTTTTGTAGTACCTTCTTTGCACATTTTTAAGACTCCTGTGACCCCTTAACTCGTTGGATGCCACTAACTCCTTAAGGAGTCGCGTGGTTCCGATTCACTGATAACAGCACATCCTAATGAAATTCAAAGTACCATTTCGCCAACCGTTCTTATGAGTTCAAGTTCGTTTACACCTTTTGCAACCGATCCTTCTGTGTTTGGAATAAAACTTGGTGATTTGAAAGAGAGCATTCTATTTAAAATTACGAGGAAATTAAATCCTTCTTCTCAAGTGTAGGGCGACCAGACATACCGCATTTTGTAAAGTGATTCAGTTTGTTATTCAACAATCTAGCTATAAAAAATTGCAAATAGTCTGTTTAATTTTTTGCATTTTTTTCAAACAAAAACTACCCAAAAAATATGAATTAGGAAAATTTAATGATGATTTCTTAGTCGAAAAGTTAATCACTGAAGAAAATCTGGTAATTGGCTTTCAATTCAATTATTAGTGACAGATGATAGTTATCCGGTTGGAAAAGACCAGGAACATTTCCTTGTATTTTTACGACTAGGTAGCTATCGTGTAGCTTTAGTTAGTGACGTTAATTCAACCTAACCTTGCTATTTTACGATCTCGAAATAAGATTTGTACTTGTTCAAAAATGAACAATTAGTTTATTTCCATTGTAACGAACAGGTTTAAAAAACAGGATGCTTTTCTACTTCATCAGCCTCTATCGATGAAGACTCTATCGATGATTCAGTGGCAGCGAATGTGTTAAGGGGGTTCAGTATGTTGTATATCGGTAATGTTAAATTGGCCAATTACAATGTACCTTTTCACAATAACTACTGTTCAGATCATCTTAAAATTTTCTGTGTGTCTTGTACCAACCTTATATATTAATCTGAGGTTAAAAGTTTTTTGTAACTAACTGTTAGATTTTTTTAAATAAAATAAGTTTTAAAGTACCCAAAAAATCAT
This sequence comes from Hylyphantes graminicola, assembly GCA_023701765.1. NCBI lineage: Eukaryota > Metazoa > Arthropoda > Arachnida > Araneae > Linyphiidae > Hylyphantes > Hylyphantes graminicola. The sequence continues at coordinate 64,342,047 of CM043111.1, read as the reverse complement.
GACATTTTTCACTTTTTTGCCAAATACATTTTTTTTTCACTTTAGTTTTATTAAAATTTATAACCTCAGATTCACCTGTACTATGTATTACATCATATAAAAAAATTTACGATGAAACATTGCATAGTTTTTGAGAAAAGGTACATCGAAGTTCAAAAAAATCAAGTTCAGAGAAAAACGCGTTTAAAGTTTTTATTGATAACCCATTTCCTTACGAATGGTTAAATAAAATGGCTTTTCATTAGGGTGGGCCGAAAAAAGTGAATTTTCGAGTACAAACTTCTAATAGGACTCAAAAGTTGCGTAAAGTTTTATTAGTATAAGTTTTTATTGTTAACTTATTTCCTTACGAAGCCATGACATTAAAATGGCCTTTAATGTCAAAAATATTTTTCCAATCGTCTTGATACTTTGTGACATTATTAATTAAACTTGTAATAGTATTTTAAGTCAATAATTTTTGTTTTGATTTTTTCGCAGATTTTAGGGTACTGAACCCCTTTAAGGCGGCATTCGGCATTTCCCTCTTTTATATTCATTTCATTTTCCCTCTTTTATATTCATTGTAATAATTTTAAACAGCACATACCACCCTATTTTGCAGCTGACTAGCTATCTTTCCCCGAAGTGTGAGAATATTGTGGCAGGGGCAGCAAATAATAGAATACAGGCGGCAAATCTATAAATCCGGCCCTGAGCGCGTTGGGCTGGAGATCTAAATGTTCATGGTTTGTATCCGGATTAAGCAATTTATTAATATTAGTTAGTACTGTGCTTACTGTATACCCGCTTGTGAATGTCTTGAGGAAAGTTTATTTAGATAATTTGTCTGTTAAAAAACAGATTTTGCATTAAAACTGCAAATTATAAGTTTAAAATATACCGAGTATCTTTATTAATTTTACGGTAATTTCACTGGTACACCATCGGCAGACAGTCTTTTTTGGTAAAAACAACATAACTTTTTTTTTACAGTGTAAACACACACTAACTCCTAAAATAATCAATAGTTATGTTTCATTAATGGTCAAAGATAAACGGCCATTAAATAAAATTGGGTTTAAATAAAATTGGAAGGAAAAATTCTTTCTGCCCAATGCCATGCCCAATTCAGCTTTCGTGAATAAGGCTCATATGCCCCGGTAAGGTGGTCAATCTCATGCAGGACCCCCCAGTGTTTAGTTCACAAGCACGTTTTTTCCTCATTTTATCGACTTAATGTTGTTTCATGTTGTTTGTATGACGAGCGAGCCACGAGTCCAGTAGTTTTCCTAAGTTTTAAAAAGTTTAATTTACACATGAAGTTTGGGTAAAAAAAAATTTATAATTCCAGGGAAAACATTTTTTTTTTTTTTGTATTACACACAAGATTTTAATGTTACTGAATAGTTTCCTAAATGTTAAACAACATTTAGCTCGTGTCCGTATAGCTTTCGTACGGTACAGTTTGAAAAACGACATTTTTTAAAAGAAATATTAATGGCCATCGGCCCATGCCCCAAAGACTACGTATATCAAGCCATATAGTCATAATAGGGTACTTACTGTATCGCTAAAATACCTTCGAATGTTGTTTAATTTATAGTTTAAAGTAAAAAATAACAAATGCATATATAAGTTTTGCGAATTAAGTCTTTAATCATTAAAAAAAAATCGTTTTAAAAAAGCATTTTTTTCACGTGATCACAAACAAGTCGGTTTGGCTGACGTCACTATGAACTATAAACAAACCGGCGTGATACTTTTTGTTTTCTGATAAAACTTGATTTAATCTAATTACTATTGAAATTGTAAATATTGAGAAAATGTAGGGTTGTTTTACAGAAGCGTATATTTCAAATTTGCCTAAAATCGATTCCAATGTGGTGTTTGAAAGTTTGTTTATAGTTCATAGTGAATCACAGATACCACGTGATTGCCAGAAAGCGTTTGCAGGAGTGTTTTTTCTTCTTGCTTTTTAAATTGATTTTTCTACCTTTTTACGGAGTATTTGAAAAAAAATTACGGATCTAATATTTTTGTCATTAGAACATTTTAAGCCAATAAAAATAAATTTAGTCAAGTACCCTATTATCAATCATAAATTTTTATGTTTCTGTTTATAAAAGGCTGGCTAACAAACCATCTTTCTCAAAATCCAGATTAGTTTTCGCATAGGAATACTCACCTTCACATTCAAAAATAAAGTTATATATGGAGTTGAGAACCATCATCGGCCAAACTCAGTTAAGCTCGTAATCCCTAGAAAAAAAATTACAATTAACTTTTAGCTAAACACAAACATGAAAATTATATAGGAGAAAAAAAATATATCATCCACAGGATATCTGTCCGTATTAGGCCTCTTTGGCGCGGAAACCCTGATTTACCCGAGACACAAGTTTAAACAGCGAGAGAAGAACCAAGGAAGAAACGAGTTTCATGTCGCTAATGTTCACCAGGCAGACCTGAATATGTGATGATTTCTAGTCAATCAAGGGGTCTTTCCAAAGAACTTTTCATATGTTACAAGCTACCGTTGATTGTATGGCTGTGATATATATAATACTTTTTTCCATTTGGTTTAAGTTAGTAATTTTTGTAGGTTTTTACTTCTAATAATATTTATATACATATTAATTCTTTGGAGTTCAGAAGTACTTTTTAACTTAGTAAAATATAATTTTTAATTGACATTTCTCTAATAATATAGCTGAACTGCACTTTAAAACAGTTTTCCTACTACGGAAATAGTACTTTTCTGCCTGTATTTACCTACTTTACTGTATTTACCTGTGAATTTACGTCATTTCCGTGGATTATTATTATTATTATTATTATTGTTATTATTATGGTTGTTATTGTTATGGTTATTATTATTATTATTATTATTATTATTATTATTGTTATTGTTGTTATAGTTGTTGTTGCTGTTATTATTATTATTATTATTATTATTATTATTATTATTATTATTATTATTATTATTATTATTATTATTATTATTATTATTATTATTATTATTATTATTATTATTATTATTATTATTATTATTATTATTATTATTATTATTATTATTATTGTTATTATTATGGTTGTTATTGTTGTTATTATTATTATTTTTATTATTATTATTGTTGTTGTTATAATTGTTATAGTCCGACCACGATAACTTGGCAACCAAAATATTTTGATTGTGGACCAGTCCACTTTGAAAAAAGGTAAGGAAAGTTTTGGTTTTGGGCAAGAGTTACTATGTTTGGCGATTCATTGCTTTTGGGCGCATATTTCTTTAAGGTTTAGAAACAGACTATCAATCGAAGGGTATATCGAACTTGCATTGGGATTACTCTTATATGTCCCATTAATATTTAAGTTATAGCGTCCCTCGGTGTAATTCCTAGTCACAGTCATATTTTTTAAGTTTTTAAAACCCTTCATCAAAATGAAAAAAAAATCATAGAAGTATACTGGGAAATATACTCAGTGGAACTTATAACTTAACTACGAGTTAGTTTTATTAATTTTGAACTTTTTTTTAGCAATGGTTAATTAAATTTCTGTAAAATAATCATATATTTAGTTATTTCAGGATTCAAAATATCAAAGAAATACACGTGTAATCGTTAACCGCTACCAGCAATCAACAACAATCCTCTGTAGCCGATAACTGATGTGGTTGGTTGGTTTGACATATATTTTCAGGCTTGTGTGCTTGGTCGCAAGGACCCGCTTATAAACCATCGTCAAGTAGGACAACACAAGACGCACACATACACATATAACAGATGTTGCCATCTGTCGCCACCTCCACAATTTAGACATGTCCCTGAAGGGGAGGGAAATTTTCTCCAGGAACCTGTACCCATGGTGAACTGCGCAATGACCGACCACAGGACTTTCGGACCCAACAGATTTTACGAGCACGTACTCCGCATATACTCGGTAGGTCTTCAGTGGCGACCGGGTCTCGAACTCTCAACCTTCCGATCTCAAGCTCGAGATCCTTTGACCACTAGGCTCCCTACAGCCCTAACTGATGTGTATTGACGAAGGTTTAGTTGAGACTGGGTACGGTTGTGACAGGGTACGGTTGTGACAGTCGCCCATATTAGCGAAACCATAAGGAATAGCGGGTTGGGTGTAAGGGGTAAGGAGCAGCTTGCCTGCCTGAATATGTTCCACAGTATACCATCAATCATCGCAAGACATTAAACCTACCAGAGTCCTCGGTTATTTTTTCACCGTCAAAAAACTCAAAAGTAAGTATTTTTTATTCCATTTCTTTTCATAACTGTTATTATATGTGTACAGATAGAGAAATGATTTTTTTCCTCGTTATAAGTTAGACTTTAATAATGAAATACCAGTAATTACTTTGAATGCAAATTATTTTGTATTGTCATGGCGATTGTTTTTTTGCAAAAGTGTAGGCTGGGTACGGTTGTGACAACACTAGAACAGTAAAATGTATTTATTTTTCTTTTAGATGCCTATAAAAAGCCTGAGGAAGGCAGAAAGGGCACAGTGTGACCTAAGGAAATATGAAGAAGCTTTTATAGAAGTGAAACGTGGGATTTCATAATGAAGAGCGGCAAAAAACCACCAAATTAATCGTGTCTTTGTTACGATACATTTGTATCAATACAAGCTTCAAATGTGCAATATTTTTATGACAATATGTAAATTGTTATGTACATACACACCTATGAGCCATAGGATATACATTGTTGACGAAACAGGTGTAACTCAAAATGATTTATTTGTGTTATATAAGAACATGTATATTTTTTTATGTAGCTAAGATATTTTGTTTCTTTTAAAAAAAACACACATTTTTATTTATTTGTTTTGTATTTGACATGGTTACAGCAATGTATAATTATAAATATTTAGTTAACTTTTTTGATGATAATGATAATATGAAGAGTTTTTATAAATAATTATAAATTAATTTATAATTATTAAAATTATTAATTAATTGATAAATTAAATGTTTTTATTATAAATAATGAATTTATAGTTTCTAAAGATGATGCAAAAAGAGTGATTTGATGCCATTTTGGTGTCTTTTTTTACTCTGTCACAACCGACCCCAGGCACTGTCACAACCGACCCCGGGGTCGGTTGTGACACTACTTCCTCTTTTTTCTAATTTGCTCTTACAAGCTAACCTTTGTACTTAGGGATGCAATTTTTTATTTATACGTAGACAAGTGTTGCACTTTACTATTAATGCAACTTTCATCCAGCTAATCGGCATACTAACGAATTTATAAGCGATTAACCGAAAACTGTCACAACCGTACCCAGTCTCCCCTATAAGCGGCTCTCTAAGCAAGCACACAAGCCTGAAAATATATGTATATCAACCAACCAACCAACTGATGTGCAGTTCTAGTGAGATACATTATTTACAATTGCAATACACAAACAAACCCTATTCTCTCCAAACGCCTTGAGCCGGCAACCCTTCCTCCTTCGGCTTAAAACCTCAATTCAAAGTGGAATCTTCCACAATCAAAATATTTTGATTGCCAAGTTATTCGTGGTCGGACTACATTGTTATGGTTGTTATTGTTGTTATTATTATTATTAAATTATTATTGTCGGACGCTTGAAAGCCACGTGACTTACGCGGCTTCAGCCAATCAGAAACGTCAGAAACGCTGAAAGTAAGTGTGGCGGTGTGCTTGTTTTGTGCCGGGGTGCTTGTTTTGTGCTTCAGGTCGCGTCCCGTAGTTTTGGTAGAGATTTTTGCTTAAGCTGAGAGTGATGCCCTGGAGCTGTCCCACGTAAACTAGCTTATTTTTCAACTGTTGGCATCGGTCTTGAGTATCCGGCCACGCATCGTAAAAACAGCCGAAGCCGAAGCATCTTCCTTTTTTCGTCTTGCGCACTCTCCCTGCTGGTCAGGACCTTTTAACTAAAATATCTTAGTCTTGCATGTTTTTGCGGAGCAAACGAAGAGGAATTGCGTAGCAATTATCGGGGGTGGCGAGTGGTAGCGAGCAGGGGGCTTTGCCCCCTAGTTATTATTATTATTTATTTTGCTCTTTCATAGAAAAAAAACTGTCTAGGAATCCTGTTTGCATAATATTTTATTAACAGTGAAATTCCGTTTATGGGATGGTACCGATTTGGCTTAAGCAATTGGTCCTTGAGGAGTATTCTTTTAGTTTATTTTTTCTAGGTTTCAAAAAGAAAATCTTCGTCAATTGACACCAATCCGATTTTACTCGCTACTGAATCGTGTGTAAAAAACTGAACTATGAATCATTCTTCAAACAGGCTATTTTTGAAGTTGCATCATGAAACTGTGTTAACAGTCTACAGGGAAGATTCAATGACGTTCTCTTCAGATATGACGTTTTCTGCCCGAGACTATAGTTTCGGAGTTTGATGTTACCGAACTCCCATGAAGCATGTGAACATTAATACATTTTTATAAAAATGATAGACAATATGCGTAAAAATTATTAAATAATCTAGTTTTCTTTAAAGTACATTTCTTATGACAATATAAAATGGAAAAATGTATTTGCCTCTAGGCTGGTTAAGATACTTTATCGATCTGTTTTTTGGGCACTTTGAAACGTAATCCAGTAAGAAATAAACACAATGTTATGAGTTTGTTGATATTTAAATAAAAAAAGTCGTTACTAAATAAAAATATATAGTTTAAGTAGAGTTAAGTAAGAAATATAGACTAATTTCAAAATAAAAATACTAAAAAATGGTCGAGGGGCAAATTGACCCAGTTTTCTAATATTGATCCATGCTCGTTACTGAAACCATGCGTGTACTCAAAAATGAAAACCCATGTTTGAACATGTCCATATTTCAACAAATCAGTTGAAATTTACGTTTAGAGCTCATTCTTGGAGTATGTTCTTGATTGAAAATTCAGTAAGTGCGTGATTCAAAATTAATTATAAGCTAACTAATATATGTTCAGTTTTGGGTATTTCATGTTTCAAAAATAAGTATAGCTGAGTGCAACGGAATTTAAAGCGCATTGTTTGCTAAATTCGTCAAGACTTCCAAAGACTATCTCGAGTTTAATACAATAACCATTCAAATAACTACACTCTTAAAACAAGAGTGAAATACACTCCAGTTGGAGAAGTGCATTTTCGACACTGGAAAGGAATGAATATTAACTCAGACTGAGTTAAAATCACTCGTTTGGAGTGATCCTGCCGGGGTTTTAACACACAAAGGATCCACTCTAAACGGAGAAGTTAATTTTTCAGACTGGAGGAGTGAAAATTAATCAGACTGAGTTAAAATTGCTTGTTCGTTTTAAGAGTGTATATCGAGTTTAATACAATAACTATTCAAATAACTACAATGTAACGTTTACTACATTCAATGAATGAGAAGTTGTTTTGTTCGAATTGGAGTATATCTGATATTTCAGAATTGAAGAAAGCATTGCTACGTCATATTTAAAATAAAAAAAATATTATTTCAATGAAAACATATATTTACTCAAATTTAACATCGTAATTTTTCTCAGTGTCAACTTGAAAAATAAACGAAAATGATCTTAAAGCAATGTACATTATTAAATCTATTGATATTTAAATAAAATGTAAGGTATTTGAAGCCTTTTTTCGTATTTAAACAATACTAAAACTTTAAAATATGAAGAGAACATACTTCTGTTTTTAGAAACGAATTTCGCTTCAAAATTTGGAGGCACAGAGCTATTAACGAAAACCATAAGACGTAATTAAATATATGAAGAAATTATTTTTAATTACCATAAAATTAGCACACACATCGAAATACTTGCAATGAAAAAAACTTACCTTTACACAATTGAATCCTTAGCTAAAGTTTAAACATTGAAAAGAAGGCTTTTTTTTGCTCATTTGTGTGATGTGTAGATCGAAAACTTACATTAGGTAAATGGCCTTTATACAAGGACTACACCTTTTTCGCACATTTTCCGCTAATCTTTGTACATGTAGAAGTAATTAGCTTTTTCTATACAAACATGTTAGAAATCAACATATTTTAAAATAATGTAAATAAAGTTATTTTTCATGTGTCACAAATAATGTAATCTTACCAACCCAAAATTGTTTTAAAGGACGTGCGTATTTAACAACTATTTCTAGAAAATAAATCACTTATATGACTTGTTTATTCTTACTGACATTCGTCTATGATAGAAAGCATGTATTACAGATTGTTTTTTTTCTTTTTCAACTAAACATTAAAAAATGCAATTAACAATTTTTTTATTGAATTGAATTTGTTTAATTCAAAGAAAGATATTGTGCAAAACTTTCTCAAAAATACTTGTAGTACAGTAGAGTCCCGTTTATCCGAATACCAGTTATCCGAAAATCAGTTTATCAAAAAAATTTCCCGATTCTTTCAGTTAAAATAAGAAATGTATACGCATAAACAATTACACAAATAATCAATACGTACTTACAAAGTTGGATTTAATTCTCAAAATATGCAGTAATTTTTTAATTTTTGCTGCTCAATTTTGGCCCCGTACTTTCGGATAAGCGGCACTCTACTGTACTCTTTTAGATCCCTGGGTGTATATTCCTTTCTCTGTGACAGTAAAAATGAGTCTGAGTGATGAGACTGTGTCTGTCTTACTTGACGAAGGCTTCATAAGCTGGTCTCTGATTAAACACACAAGCCGGAATATATATGTACCTACCCTACCCTGACCTACTTTTTTAGACGAAGTTCACAAAAAAGCACCAATATATTTCAAAAGCTTATTTATATTTTCTGTAGTGAACTTCATAACTTCTTTTTAGTTCTTCCTTGAAGTACTAAAGTTTCCTTAAGCTATTTATATGTATTTTCAAGAAAAGTCGAAACCTTTTAAGCCATAAAAATGAATGTAGTCAATATAACAGCGTTTGTTTTCTGCGTTACTCTCTCAGGCTAGGGGGCCCGGATGGCCGAGTGGTAAGCATCGCAGGCCAGCAGTCTGCGTGCTGTAACGGGCGCGGGTTCGATTCCCGCCTTCGCCCTGGGTGTATTTTCCTCTCTTTGTGACAGTAAAAAATCTTTCTGTGTCTGTCTTACTTGACGAAGACTTATAAGCGGCTCGCTGAGCAAGCACACAAGTCGGAATATATATGTAAAATACCCTACCCTCTCTCAGGCTAGTACTGCTAAGTATTTTAAAAATGCCGTGTGGTAGCAGCAAGAGAAAATACATGGCAGTAGTAAGTAGCTAAAATCCGAAAGTAGCCGGTAGAGGTTTCCCATGTACTGCTAACTATTAGGCACGAATTTATCAACAGTAAAGTTGTCAATGACAACAAGGGGACGCGGTACCCAGAAATTTAAATCCAGTATTTTTATCGATAGCGTTCAAATTAAACTATTTTTTACAAAGAACTAACATTCAATAAGCATATACAAAAAATATTAATTTTGAAACGTTAGTTTTTTCAAAAAATTAAAAATATTAACGATTTTTCAAAATACTACTCCTCCTACAATTTAAGGAATTTTTTAATGGATTTTTTTTTTCAAAATGTTCCCATCTATTAATAAAAGTTAATATGGATATTGAGCTACCAGTTAAACAAAAAATAGTTAGGTAGATTTATGTATAAAAATAGCCAAAAAATCAGATTTTTTCTACATTTTCAACTTCATCACTACTTTAAAAAATTCTTATCATACTAGACATTATCCCATACCAACTTTTGTTTATGGTATACGCCTTAATACAGAAAAAAAATTGGAGCCCTACAGTTATTAACTTAAAAGCCTTAGGCTTTTAACCATTCATAAGTTAAAAAATCTTAATTTAAAAAATCAACAGAAAATTTCAAAAACAATTTTGCAAAACCACCATATTATTTTCAATAAACCTCTATCGTTATAAATGATTCCTTCTTTTTATGCAATATCTTTATATCACAGAGTTCTAGCATGTTTAATTATTTTCTGGACAGCCCTAAATTTTAGGTAATGCGTCCCCTTAACCCTTAAAGTGATGCAAACGTGTATAGTATACCCGACACTTGCCAGTCAAGCTTTCTAGAAACACAAAATATATGTAAAAATTTATAAACATTATATTTATACTAATGTTTAAAACTTGAGGCATGGAGAAGTCTGTTATAATCATTTGTTGTGGAAATATAGTTTTTAAAAGAAGTTAATGAAGTAAAGACTATAAACATGCTAATTTGGCGATCGTAAAATCTTTCATTTGGCCACTGGGGACTCCAATATGGTGGATAAATTTTTCAAAATGTTTTTTTTTATATAATTAAAAAATTTCCCCCTGCAATGTGCATGTGATACAAGTTTTATAAATTAGTAGCACAGATTGTGTTCCTAAATTTGTTTATCCAAATATTTATATATCCCCAAAACCAATCCGACAGCTGTGAAAAAAAAAGCTCTACGTAATTAATCATAACACCATATTTCATAAAAATACTTATTTATTTTTGTTTATACATTTATATTTCAGTTGGCAATAAACAGTTTTCAGTCATTCTGCAATAGACATCCCAAAAGCGAAAAAAATCATGAATACTCATGGCGATGATAGTTTATAGTGGCTGATGGTTTTTCAGTCAGGCTTAATGGGGTATCTTTAAGTCAGACTAAAAAACTACCAGTTACCTTTAAACCAGTGGTTCTCAACCTTTTGAAGGTGACGACCCCCTAATGCCACAAAATTATTTCGCGACCCCCCCCCCCCCCATGTCCTACACATGCTGTATAACTAATATATTTGGGCACTTTTTTTTACAATGGCTTTTCCGTTGGAAGGTTTTGAACAAGTTATTTGAGCTGCGATCTGAATTGCTGATATTTTTACAAGATGCAATACCAGAATTTGCCAGATTTTTTTGGCTCCCCAACTTGGTTGTTTCAACTTAGCAGACATATTTATGCACCTAAATGAGCTAAGTACCGAGCTACAAGGTAGAAATATAACAATAATCAAAACCCAAGTCAAAAATTAATGGATTCTTAAAGAAACTGATTGTTTATGCTGCTTAAGTTAAGAAATCTAATTTTGAAAACTTCTATTTATGTTACGAATTTAAAAGGGTTCCGAAAAGTTCCGACAAACACAAGTTTCTCATTAGCTTGTTGCAACGTAACCCCCGTACTAGAATTAAAATTATGTAATAATAACATAAAAAAAAAGTTGAAATGTAAATTAACCAAGATATAAAGTAAAATAATGTATGGTGATTTTTTTCTTAAATTCTAGTTGTAAAATTATTGTATAAAACGTTACTTAAATATATTTTTTGATTTTAAAAAAACTTTGTGCGACCCCCTTAGGATCCCTTCGCAACCCCCCAGGGGGTCGCGACCCACCGGTTGAGAACCACTGCTTTAAACAATTACGCATGTAACTGATAGTGAAAAATCCTTAGGTGCCTGTCAATCATGGGATGGTATAATTCTGTAAAAACCATATCTGTATGATTCCAATGGTTATTTAGAAATATTCGTAGACTAAACTCAGTTCCTTCATTTGTAATAATGAAAATGTAACTTTATTTTCAAAAAAAATCAGATATACAAACAGATGCCTTTATAAACGTACACACTTCGCTTACATCTTGGCACCACTATTCCTGCTTTAGGAATGCACCGTTACATTAATATCCAAATTGCACACAGCAATGAACAACAACATTATGTGTCTTCATGAATACAACTACATTTTCTTCAAAATTTCGATGGAAAAATCGCTTAAAAGTACATGGAAAGATGTTCGCTGTTTTTATTTGTTGTCGACTTCTCTTTCTTCGTAGCTTTCCATGAAAAATATTTCATAAACGAATTCGAGCATACTAATTACTGATATAGAAATTGATTTAGAAAACAAACTTTCGCTGAACCCAATGAATGTTTCTTATCTTCAAAAATTAGTTGAAATCCCTATGGTGGAAGTGATAGCAACTTCTTTAAAATCTGAAGCGAATGTGTCCTTTGGAATCCTGTCATTAGGGTCCGATCCCGACTAAAGTCTGCCATATAAGCCAGACTTTTATCAAGGGGCCCCGTAACAGTTTCACCGACCAAAATCCCAAATATCCATATTTCCGTTAAGTTATTAACAGTGAATGCAAACGAAACACGTTATTCCCTACAATTATTGTCCGCAAATACAAAATAATATGTTTGTACATATTTTGAGTCTCTCCTTGAAAAATAGTGATCTGAAACATCCATACTCGTGTTAGATTATATGCAAATGATGAATCAAAAAAACCATAGATTCAACTTGATCAAATTAAAACCGAACACGTAATTTCCTGTACTTAGTATCATGCTCTCTTCCATTCAAGTTTTCTTGGTCCTGCACTGTTGTTGAACTCTTTTTACACTACCACACACTGCAATTTGGGTCAGCAAATTTCAAAAACATAGTTTTATTGGTATATTTAGGAACCCTTGACAATTCTTTGAGTGATTCCAGGCTCCATTAAACTTAGGGGCTGTGAGGCGCCCTGGGGTCAGAGTAGCGATCTACGGATCGGAAGGTCCCGCGATCGAAACCTGGTCGCTGAAAACTCACCGAGTATATGCGGAGTACGTGCTCGTTAAATCTGTTGGGTCCGAAAGTCCTGTGGGCGGTCATTGCGCGGTTTCCCACGGGTACAGGTTCCTGGAGACTATTTGCCTCCCCTTCAGGGACATGTCTAAATTGTGGAGGTGGCGCGTGATAGATCGCAGCATCTGTCACGTATATGTGTGCACGTGAGTGTGTTGTGACTGTCTTACTTGACGAAGGTTTATAATAGGGTTACTGGAATATCTGCGTATGAGGGTTGCGACATGATGCTCTCACCTGATTGGCTGGAGCATAGCCATGCTCCAGAGATACGGCGCTGTTATTTTTTCCCCGCAGACATTACACGGTGACTCAGCGAAGCTCTAATAAATCGCATCTAAACGATATAATTAAAGGTACTTAACCACTTTTTGTTTTTTATTTTGTTTTTAATGATCTATATTCTTCAATATTTATTCATTTTGGGATTAAAATTCTTAACGGTAAAGCTGTAATCCATGTTTTAATACCGGCGTATGTCATTGCAATGGAATACAAAAGTTGTTTAAACTCGGAAAAAATTTATAAAGCTTTACTTTTTAATCTTTGTATTGTAAATTAAACATCATGTGGGCTATTACATTTCTAAAAATAGTAATTTTTTTCATTATACTACCAGAAAATGCCATTTTTAATGTCGAAGCTAACAGACGGTATTTGGCATGTCTTTGGCATGCGTTGGCGGAACAATAGTTGGCGGGGTAACGTATACAAACCGCAAATCAAAGTCATTGCTTACTTGAAAATTGAAAACATTTTTATTTCTTCCAAACTAAACAACAACATAATGTTTAAATGTGTAAAACTGGAAAAATAACTATTTTTGTTTTATTGGCGAGTTTGGCTGAGCGATAACGATTTTAGCATTGCACACCTGCCAAGCTCCTTGTCGTTACCCTGAACAGCACACAGTGTATTGAAGGTACCCTAGTTTATAAGCGGCTCTCTGAGCAAGCACACAAGCCTGAAAATATACGTATACCAACCAACCAATCCCCTACACGTGATAGAAATTTGTAAAAATATTGAAAATTGAAAAAATATGCTAAGACTAGCGATAAGTATCATTCACAACAACCCCTCCATTGACGTGTGACGTCAGAATCTGGGCAGGTGGACAACCCTGTCCGAGCAGTTCCGTGCACAAAGAATACCGTTTGAAAAGGCCTTTATTGGAGGCTTCATGGAACTTATTCGGTGGTTGGAACCCGGGGCGGTCACCTCTCCTGGAACACATCGCTCTCGTTGGAGTCTGCCGTCTCGCTGCGAGACACGAGAGAGGATCTCGATCTGGAGCTGGTGGGGGAATGAAGGGGGGAATCGCAGCTGCTTCCCAGGGATGACCTCGACAGAGACACCATTCTTCCGAGAGCTCGGATGGCTGTTCCCGATTTCTGCAAGGAAGAAAAAGATTCTTGAATGAAAAACCAAGATTTTAAACCAACTTATAGGGTAGACTGACCAGTGAACAGGCCCCAGTGAATGAACATTTGGTAAATATAATTAAAGATAATAAGGATTGAAAATCATTCAACTATATGGATTGGCAACACTGACTCACTCCCATGTAGTAGGAAGCTATATCTGACAATGGTTGGTTGTGTCCTGGTTATTATATCCTGGTGTTTATTAACTGGCGAACGTGACGTCTTAAACGTTCAATCACTGGTTAGTCTACCCTAGAAGTTGATATTTTACTATTCTACGTATAAAACAAGTTCCAACTTATTGAAAACAATACGGGTACAACTTCACCATTTTGTAAATGGTTTTTAAATGTTTATTTTATGGCAACTTATATCAGGTGGGTGTAACATCAAATTTCTTAGGCTTATTTCATATTTATGATCATTTTCTGCTTAGATTGATTAGATTCTCCTGTTTAAACTGATAGCCGGTTGTGTGACTTAATGATGCAGTCCAATCAATCTGACCTTCTGCTGACCGACAAGAAAGGATAGCAATCATTTAAGGTAAAAAAAAAGGGGGGATTTTACCAAAATTGTGTGTGCATTTGTGTGAAGATAAAAAATTACAGTAATTTAACTCTCAATTGTTCCAATGCGTATTCACATTCATTGTTACGGTTCAAGCCTACAAACACACAACCCCCTCCCTCTCGATCACCCGATTTCCCTTATCCATAATATACAGGGTGGTTATAAAATGACGTTCGCTATAAACGTTATAAAATAACGCTCGCTATTCGGTGCGGTCTGTAGCTTGAATGAATAATCTGAATTATTCAAAAATTGAGACACTTACTAATCAAGAAGGGGAGAAAGTAATGGAATCATAAAAAAGAATAATCATCAAAAACAAACTCGTCTTTTTACCAGGGTTCTAAATGCGAGGAGTTGTCGGCCAATTTCGGCCGACACAGCTAATTACGTCTCGTAATTTCGAACATTGGTGAAGAGACGAGTTTCTTTTTTTCCAAAAAGAATGAAATCATAAAACGTAAACTTGTCTCTTGGCCAGGGTTCTAAATACGAGGCGTACCCAATTATGGCTAATTATGGCCGACACAGCCAATTACGCCTTGTTATTTAGAACCTTGGTCAAAAGACGAGAATATTTTTTATGATTCCATTCTTTTTGCCCCTTCTTGATTAGTAAGTATCTCAAAGTTCATTGCATTTTGATTATTCATTGAAGCTACAGACCACTCCGAAGAGCGAGCTTTATTTTATAGCCACCCTGTACATTTGAAGTCCCAAATAAAAACACGTAATCACTGACATGTCAACTACCCTGTTTAACCCTTTCAGTCCCAGTGATGCCATTTGGCATCATCACTTTCAATATTTTTTTCAAAATGTTTATGTCCCGTTATGACATCCAAACACACAACATTCGATTCTTCATATTTTGTTCTATTAGACAATATTTTACATTAATCTCAATAGAAGTCAGTACTACTATTTTTTTTTATTTAGAAAATAACCAACAAGCGTTTCACCTGATTTTTAATAAGTTCACTTCAGTTCCACATATTTAAAACACAATTTAAACTATTTCGGTTAAAATAATTACGATTTTTTTTAATAATATGGTCAGATACCTTAAAATATATAACTCGAAGTGTTTTTAGGTTATATATATTTTTTTATTTTGTTGTTTTCCACAGTTGAAAAATTTTGGCATTGTTTCAAAAACCCTATAAAAAATTTAAATATTTTTTTTCTTATGGAATTCGTATATTTGACCTAAAATAAGCTTATTTTGTGAATATCAGATGTTTCTGTAGCGTAGTAAATTTTTGGGACTGAAAGGGTTAAGAGGGACTGTCAGTCCTATTCACGTAATGCTTTATTTTCCAAATCACAGTTTCTTGTAAAGTATTTTTTAAACGTATGATCTGTTTGCACCAGATACGCAAATAAGGATGAAAGACAATTTAAAAAAGATTTGAAGGAACAATATCAATCAGTTTTTTAATTATTATTTTTTTTTTAAAGCTTCATTTTGAGAATCGTGGCGACATCTGTAGGACAACTTGGCTTAATTGATTAAAAAGATTTTTTATTAATGTAAATAATTCACTCATGCATTATCTTTGTATGTTAATACAGAATTTAAATGATGCTTTTACATTTCAAGTACGTTTTATGACAAAAACGCTCATAACAAACGAGAATCTATGATTTTAAAATTTGATGACACACAAAAATAAATGTCGCCAAATCGTAGAAGGAAAAAAACGCCAATATCTAAATCGTTCAAACTGTAAACCTAAACCACATGGAAAAGTGGGCGGAGCTCATTATAAATCCAGTCAAAGAATTTCGCGCGACTTTTAAACTTGATTACTTTAGTTGTAGTATAGGTTGGATACTTTTAGCGATTTTGATATGTACAGCTGTGGAAAAAGTTCCCACTAGTGATTATTTCGAACGTTAGTCATCCTATAGAATCGGACCTTTTTGACTTTGTGTTTATATAACATCATGAGTTAATTGCAGGACAAAAAATTTGCATAAGGGGCCGTCTTCATATTAAAAATGCTATTAACTTTAAAATTTCCAATGGCAGCACCCAATTTTAATAATTTAGAAATATTAAGAATCCTCATAAACCATTAAATCTTAGTTTTTGTTACATTTGGCTGAATATTTGACGAGTTATTCAATCGAATCACTTGGTGACCTTTGGTTCACCATTTCTAAAATGACACGGCCGTAGTCTGTGGGTTTATTGAAGGGAGAAATATAAACGTTTATTTAAAAATCTTTAGGGAGGGGTCCTGGAATGTATAGTCAATGAGGATGAAGCCCTGGTGTTATTTTTAGAATATTTTATAATCTAATTTTAAATTCGAAACATTTTTTTAATAGAAAAGAAGGTATTGACATGGTAGTCTTCCCAAAGTGTCCCGTCTGTCTGCCCTTACTTCGGTGACGAAATCTGTTCTATCCGTCAGATCTTAAGAATCATTTTTGTCATCGAAAGATAGGACAGCAGGGACCTAACTTTCATACTTTTTGTTCTTCTGTTTGTACGTCCGTACGGACATCTGTCATCTTGTCATGTCGACGAACGACCCATTAAAGTAGCATTGGAATTTAATTTTTAGTCATTTAAATTACTGTTGCCACATCAGCAATATCACGAAAAATCTTAATTGAAATGTTAAGGATTATTAATTTTTTCTTTGTAAATCGATTTGGAAGGGCGTTATAAAAAATATACCACAATGCGAATTTTTGTAATGTTTATTATATTTGCTTACTAAGAAAGTGGTTCACAGTGTTACTTTTTTTTGCTTAAAGAGCTAATTGGTATTAATTTACAATTAAATGCCTTTAATTTTCAGTGCAATTTGGAGTTTTTTCATGTTTATCATCGCCAAATGTTCTGGATATATCAGTTTTTTTTTCAAATATTATAGTTATTGATAGTTATTTAATTACAAGAATCTCGTGTAATTTAAGGTGAGATTTTCAAAGCATTGCCAAAGATCACGGATAGGATGCTACAGGATGTGACTCGTTCAATTTTACATAATTATTCTTCAAACTGCAAATAAATTTAGCAAACTATAAAGATTATTTATTTAATTTGCGGAAGAAAAAATGTAATTATAGTAGCCAATTTTTAGAGTTGAAGATTCAAATTGTAACTGAATGCTGGGTTAGTCTATATTTGTTCTAAAGTTATAAATCTTATGCGGAAGTGGCTATAGGTGGCAGTTAATGTTATTATAATACCCTTGCGTCTCGACGAGAATTTTATTCTAGTACTTAAGTAACTGCACATGTAGGCTTTTTAATTCTTTTAGAACTTCTCGAGCAATATTCACGAACATGCGTCGTTTGGTGGCAGAGTACTGAAAGTTTAATGTGCCAATCACGCAGTCCGACGCTATTTTAGAGGCCTTGAAAAGTTGCAAAAGACACGTCAAGATTTCCCGGCTCCAAAGGTGTGCAATGTAGAAAGCTTCTTTCAGAACGAATGTACAGATTAGTGGCGGGAGTATGGCTTGTAATAAAGAGACGCAGTGTCTAATTTACAAGAGCAACCGAATGAACAAATTGACAAACTGCCACTAGCAATACAAAAGGTTCCTGCACATGTTTTTGAAGACCATAAACCAGCGTTTGTTTGTATCTTGCTGACCTTATTATTGCCTTTAAAACTGCTGATACGACAGATTCATTATGCATTGGGGTTTCTACTTTTGCATTAGTATGCCATTAGTTTTAACAAACATAAATATTGCTACGTCAACAATTAAAAGTACGGAACTAGATTTAAGGGGTCATAGTCTTAAAAATGTGCAAAGAAGGTACTACAAAGCATAATTTGATCCTTCATGTAATTTTTTAACTACTCAATATAAAAGTATAATTTTTTTATATGCAATTCTATAAGATTTACTTATTATATAACAAATTTTAAAATTTATGAAATTTCAGCCAAAACTAAAATAAATGATAACAAACATAAAACTATTGGAACACATTGGGATCAGGCTTGCGCGCGAAATTTTGAGGTCAAAATTGAAGAAATGACAGAGAAAATGATTTTATATTGTACAAATATGTACAAACAAAAACTTATACCTAATTTCTAAACTCAATTGTAATTAGTAATTATTTTAAGAGCTTTTTTCTTAAATTTTTATTAATTTTTTTAGAAAAAAGCTCTTAACATAATTTCTAATTAAAATTGAGCTCAGAATTTTGGTATAAGTCTTTGTTTGTACATATTTGTACGATATAAAGTCATTTTCTTGCTCATTTCTTCAATTTTGACCTCAAAATTTGTCACGCAAGCCTAATCCCAATGTGTTCAAATAGTTTTATGTTTGTTATCATTTATTTTAGTTTTGGCTGAAGTTTCATAAATTTTAAAACTTGTTATATAATAAATAAATTTTATAAAATTACATATAAAAAATATACTTATATGTTGAGTAGTTAAAAAATTACATTAAAGATCACCTTCTTTGCACATTTTTAAGACTTCTATGCCCCTTTAGAACAATACTGTTTACGTGCCGAAGCTAAACTAGTATACCGAAGTTTACAGGGATACTTTAGAGCAGTTCATAGCGGTATCAAATCTCGGTAATTATAAATATGAATATAATATATTAGTACGAGCAAACCAGAAAAGAAATTGTTTCCTGAAAGATCGCAATATTTACAAAATAAATATAATTTATTAAACAAATAAAAAAAATTAAATGAAAGAGAAATAACCAAACAACACAATTTTTTCCCCTCCAGAAATGGCCCTCGTGTAGCTCTAGCGCGATGATAATTCAAACCTAACCTAACCTTTTCTCCAGAACATCGTCCGGGCTCGCAAAAGAGTACCGGAACCAGTTTTCGTTAGTCTAAACCTGATTAAAATCGAATAATCTTTATCTTGTGATTGAGAAATCTTGCCGTGCTCCACTCCCCAGAAAGAGAAACGTATCCCCTTTTTTAAATCGCCAGACGTATCATTTGGCGAAAATTTGTAACGCCACCTGGTGAGTCAGAATCAAAATAAAGTTGGCTAATAGATTCTCTTAAACCAGCCGTGTTTAACTCTAATGAAAAAGGATCTCAAAAAGTGCAGCCAGTGTTTTTTTTCTCCAGGGCATGCGCAGTAAAGAAATATGTTGTCTTTTGGCGGTTTTTATAAACTTGACGGCCAAATTAAAAAAAAATTAATTTAATTTTCGAACTAAAGGCCCTCGCCAGATAAGACGGTGAAAAATGCCCCCATTCCAATCGGGCTAATTTTTTTTCTGAAAATACCTCATAGTATGGACAACTTCTCAGCCAAGTTTCAGCTCAAAAATATGACGCATTTTTGAGTAAAAAATTAAAGTTTTTTTTCTTTTTAAATTGATTATTCCCTGAATATATTTGATAAATCCAAAAAACTACTCATGAGTTTTTAGATATCATTGAGTAGTATTCTCAGAAAAATCCGCTCATAAATCTGATCGAGCGATCATTCTTAAAAATGCAATTTTATTTTTCAAAAAAAAATTTCATGCCAAAATCGTTTGGTCACAACTTAGGATTTTGTCTCTACATATTCCTCTATTATCAATCTATAATATATTTTTTTTCAGATTTTTAAAATTATTGGACGATAGTTTAAAAAAATAATTCTTAAAGCCTGATTTTTTTGCTCTTTAATCCATAGATTTAGAAATAGCATGCCCACCGATTGCGCAATCCCGTACAACGCAATGATGCGTGATGAATCCACATTTCGTCGTTTTCGCAATGCATCACGGGATACTGATTCACAAAAATGGTTTTTCCGAAGAGTTACATACAATAAAAACTGCATTTTTAACTTGCTTCTTTTGTGAATATATACCTCATATGCCTTACAGAAATTATCAATACGCATGCAGCTATAAAATTATGCTAGCGAAACTTGTAAAAAGTTTTAATTAGTTAATATTGAATATATATCTCTTATTAGTCGAATTATCTCATGATGCCATCTGGTGGCGTATGGCATGCCATGTGCAAGAGCTTGCGAACTGCCTTATGGGATAATGGTTAACAAATGGCTTCACCTTTCCCCCTAGAGGCAGATCTGCTACTTTCTAAATCTATGCTAAATTCTTTAGTTCGAAAGAAATTCTCCCAGATTGAATTTCCCCGCCTTTGTTAGGAGTGCCATCTGCCGAGTAAGTAGTGCGAAAAGTCAGGTTTTAAGAATATTTTATTTTTTTTAAACTATCGTCCAATAATTTTAAAAATCTGAAAAAAATATATATTATAGATTGATAATAGAGGAATATGTAGAGAAAAAATCCTAAGTTGTGACCAAACGATTTTGGCATGAAATTTTTTTTTGAAAAATAAAAATGCATTTTTAAGAATGATCGCTCGATCAGATTTATGAGCGGATTTTTCTGAGAATACTACTCAATGATATCTAAAAACTCATGAGTAGTTTTTTGGATTTATCAAATATATTCAGGGAATAATCAATTTAAAAAGAAAAAAAACTTTAATTTTTTACTAAAAAATGCGTCACATTTTTGAGCTGAAACTTGGCTGAGAAGTTGTCCATACTATGAGGTATTTTCAGAAAAAAAATTAGACCGATTGGAATGGGGGCATTTTTCACCGTCTTATCTGGCGAGGGCCTTTTACAGGTAGTAGCGATTTAGTTTGTTCCAGCTGTTTGCAACGGCCACGTTTTCTTAACATTCAGTAGTACTCCATTATTTTACATCATTGGTAGACCGTTTTGTAAGATTGGGATTGGAGTACTTCACTCACTTGCCACTTCCGTCTGATGATAAAGCGCTTGAGCTTCTCGGTAGACAGTGGGCGCTTTTGTTCGGCTCCGCCAGTCGCAAGCCACGGGTGCTTCAAGCACTCCTCGGCACTCAGACGCTTCCTGAAAAGCATAAAAAAAAATTAACAGTGGGGTTTAAGTTTTAAGAAATATTTTGATGAAATTTTTATTAAAGAGTAAACAATAAAATTATCCTTCAGTTAATAAAATATTTTTTTTTTATCTTAGAATACTCATGTCGGTCAAGCAAATTTAAATGGACCAAACAGCAACTCTTCAAAATAATCTTAAGAAATCATTAATTTGGCTATAAATGTAAGGGAATTAGTGGTCACTTTTATTTGCACCACCCTGTACTAGCACTACCATACTCAAAAATTGAAATATCTTTCATAACATCACAACATACATCTTCAGTGGATTTGAATCTTATCAAACGCTGGCATATATGTGAATTAAGTCGCAGACCAACTGGTAAAAGTGGGTTCAAATATTTGCTTACATAATACTAATCTTCTAACCTTTCAAGAGCTCTCTCTAAAACTTAAAACGAAAAATATAGAAGACTTATCAGAGTGGCAGGAAATGTTATGTTGCCCAAGTGTCTCCTGATGATCATGTTGTGGAGGGTCTCAGGCTTATTAAGGTGGACCTAACCATCCCAACTTTTGACTGCAGTGGACATCTAACTGGTCAACCAAATTTTCCAACTCATCTGACTGCAGTAGGGAACCCAGAGAAGTAGAAGATTAGTAATAACAAAAGCAATGTGAACTGCATCAATACCACCTAGATTAGAAGGCCGGCGAACTAAATGCTTGACGTCAAATTAGTGGTCCCGATTCTGTGGTTTTGACCAATGACCATTCGTGAGTAGATCTTGTATTTGAATAAATTTTTAAGATAAGATGAATCAAGATGCGACGTCATCTTAAGATATGGCGTTATTGGTCAACAAATCAAAATTGGTCTTCTAGTGTGACGTTGTGCTGCTTAGTTCTTCTGCCTTCTAATTTAGATGGTATTGACTGGACAGTGTCTTACTTGACTTGTTTGACGAGCAGCTGCGAGATAAAAAGTTTAGCTTCCTGGGAAATTTCGTCGAAGGCTTCGTCATCGAAGTCCATCTCACCGCGGGTGATGTTGGAGAATGTTTCGGGATCGGAGTCACCCATGAAAGGAGACAGGCCGGACAAACTGAAATAGAGAAGAAAAATAATGATAATTATCAGACAAATTATACAAAGCAATAAAATAAAAATTGGTCTTTCTTGCATGTACATAAAAATACAAATAATATTTTTTAAGGTACTTGATACAAAGTGGTATAACAGGTCATGATACAACATAAATAACTTCGCGTCATGGAACTAATGACATTGTTATTCGTAGAGCATTTTCAGTTTTCCATTAGTAATTCATTATAATCAGAAATTAAGTTCATTCAACAATTCAGTTAATTATAAGAATTAAGGTAAGTTCATTTCAGTATTAAAAATATGTGAAAAATAGAAATAAAAAACACAATTTTAAAGATGTAAAAATGACTATTATTGATATTAACTAATGTCAATCAGTTCATTTGATATAATTTTTATTCAAGAAATACAGACAATCTTTTACGCATTTTATCTCTTTTCTGTAATCCAGTTAAGAGCCTCAACCCTCAGAGAGACTAGTAAATTGGCAAAAGTGTAAACTTGAGTCATAAAAGGTATTTAAATTAAAATGTTTAGCTGAAAATTTTGTTTCTCAAACTTTTTTTAATATATTTCTGTAGTAGATGGTTATGAATGGCTCCTCTATGCTAGAAATTTTAATAAAACTATTACATTATATATTTTTTTTAATTATACATGTTCGCGGGAAACGTTTGAGAAACGATTTTATAGGGTAACAATTACAGTGATTGGCACCCCGTTGACATTGAGACATAATATTTCTTTAGTTGCTATATTGCTTTTCCGATTGTTGGTGCACTCTTGCCCACATGACAAACGTTAATGGCAGGAATTTAAAAAAAAAACTTTTGTTACACCTATTTCGGGCTTTAACATCTTATTATTTTCAATAATGAATGAGGAGGCCAATCACCGTGAGGGTGCCAATCACTGTACTCGTTACCCTACGTCTACATTCCTTTAAAGTATTAAGGCCAATTTTGGATTTTCCATTGCGATATTTCCGACAAGAAACTTTGTATCGTATACTCACAGAACGTAGCATATGACTCCTACACTCCACATGTCGCTTCCTGGTCCAACCGGCTCATAGTTAATGATTTCGGGAGCCACAAACTCCGGAGTCCCGAACAGAACCCGGAGACTCTCGTCACCATCGTAAACTCGGGCCAATCCAAAGTCGATAATTTTTATCTGACAAGACAAAAAAAAAGACCACTCATTCATTGCATTTTCACATTTTGCGAAACAGTTACTGATTTTATGGCGAAGAAAGTCGTTTATAATTTTTATTATGTGTTGAGGTTCTGCTTCAACAATTTTTTTAAAATAAAAACTAACCAGTAACTATAAAATTTTACTTAACTCACTATTCCTCTATCTTTTTTCCCTTTATTTTACCAAAGAAACACAAACCGGGTACATATTTATTCCAGGTGTTTCGTATTTTTATGTTTAAGCCAGCCAGTAACATTATTTGGAGTGGCTCTAACGTGTCCCTTGTATTGGCAATCAAAATAATCCAGAAAACAAAATTAATATTAAATATGCTGAGTTTTAAACAAGCATGCCTTTTGACAGCTATGCCTTTTTTTTACCTCTGAAATAATGAGGACAAATAAAAGTATTTAAGGTTTTTTTAATATATTAAATAATATTTACGATTGTGCTTAAATTTTGCAAAAACTTCATTTTAATGTTCCCTATTATTCAAAAAGCTATAAAATTGTATTTAAAGACCTTTTCTAACAAAAAATATTTTAAAAAATCAACAATATTAATCAATAAGGCAGATTGGGCAAGAAAAATGTGTTTAAACTTTCCCCAAACGCACAAGCGAAATTTTCTAGTTTCCTATTTTTCAAAACCTAAGCTAACTGTTTTAAAAAATAAAAAATATATATATTATTTTGAATGACACGTCCCATTCGAAATGACCAAACCATTTTGTAACAACTGCACTGTTAATGTGAATAATAGTACTATTTTAAAATTTAAAAAAAATTGGTAAATCAATTACTGGTGTAGTTAGGACAATATTATTGTTGGGTAGTATTTTTGATAATTATAAATTTTTTATAAATAAAAAATGGCAAATCAATAGCTACCTAGTTAAGACAATATTTATCCTATTCATCCCTAGTATGTATTTAAGTTAATTTATTTTAAAAATAATTTTGGACAAGTACAATTTTTGACCAAACAAATTATTTTGTCAACAACCCGACAGAAATAGGGGAAAAAATATTATTTTACCAACCCTTCCGTAGTCATTGTCAAAACCGAATGCTTTCAGGAAACAAGTAAGGGGATCGAGTCCAGGATTAGGCGAAGTTGACGCTCATCCTTTCATCTCTTATGTGAAATCAAAAGATTTCATCCCTTATGCAAACTGAAATGTGTAGTGCATGGCAGGCCATTGGTACCGAGGAGTTTAGTCAGGGCCGGATTTAAGTATTTGCAGCCTGTAGGCTACGATCGATTTGCCGCCAGATGCAGTTTCCTAGACTAGTTTTTTCTTTCTACATATTAGAATAATCTATGTACACTCTAGATCGAAAGCGAAATAAGAGGTGACTATTATAAACTGTTCTACTATTTGTCTTTCAACTTCCAAATCAGGGAGAAAGAGTGCAATTGTCCTCGCAGCTACCATGTTTATTGCTAAATATTAGTACTTATAACAGTACAGTATAAACAATTAGTATATAAACATAGTACTATATAGCCTACTTAGCCCATTTGGAAATCCGGCCCTTAGTTTAGATTTTATTTCTCCCAGTTTGTTTTCTTGTGTAAGGGTGTTTACCTTGTGCGAGGATCGCGTCTTGCAGAGTATGTTCTCCGGCTTGAGGTCGAAGTGGATGACGTTGCGGGCGTGCATGTGCGCCACCCCGCTGCAGATCTGGCGCATGAAGAGGACGCAGTCGCGCTCCGTCAGCACGAAGTCGTCGGCGATCACGCGCTCGAACAGCTCGCCGCCGCTGATGCTGCAGGCAGAACATAACCGCATTTATATTAAGGGGACTGGGGAGGCAAAAAATGTCAAAAATATCGATTTTGGTATTTTAATAAAAAGTTATAGCTTGAACTTTCATCTTTAAGAACATAACTTACTTTTAACGATCCGAAAAGAATTCGAAATACAGTTGGAGTTTTCGTAAACACCGAAATCCGAAAATCGTCCGCTAAGTGGAAGTTATTATTTTCTTTACTTGCCTTTTTCTCCATAAGTGTTTTTAGTGGTTTGTCGTACATTCGAATTGTTCCTTGCGATTCAAAAATTTGTGTATTGCTTCGAAATTGTGGAAAATTGTTATAGATAATCTTTCAAACATAATTGTGCATGGATTTTGAAATCTGATAAAAAAAATTTAATATTTTATTCAGTTTTACTTTTAGCATATCACGAAAAAAATCAAAAATTTCCAAGTAACGTAAATTTTTAATTTTAATTAATTAACCAATAAGACAAATAAAAAATCCATGCACAGTTTTGTTAACATATATTTAAATATCTTATATAAAAAAAATTAGACATTTTAGAAAAAAATTGAATCGCAAGGAGCATTTTTAAAAAAAGTTTTTAAAATTAATATTTTTAATAAAAAAACTATTGCATTTTTTCTTTTATTATTTTGTATTTTCATTAAATTTTATGTCCCTGAGCTATAAAAAATTTTTCATCCATTTCGGTCTGTAACTTTAAAAAAAATTAATTTGCCTCCCCGGTCCCCTTAAGGAGTAACAGCATTTTTTTCTGGCCGATTTGTAAAAGTAATCGTTTTTCTCAGGTCAAATTTTCAATCATTCAAATTTTCAATTCAAATTTTAAAATTATTGTTGATTGCTGTTTAATATTGTTGTTTTCAGATTGTTGTCTGCGAACACGCGTTCGAACACTCTCCCCCGCTGATGCTACAAACAGAACATAACCGCATTTGTTAAAGGATTTTCAGCATTTTGACCTATTAGTAAAAGTAATTGTTTTTCTCTGGTTACTTTAAATCCAATTCAAATTTTAAAATTATTGTTAATGCTGTTTAAATGCGGATTTCAAATTGTAGTCTGCGATATACGCGCTCGAACAGCTCGCCACCGCTGATGCTACAGAGAGAACGTTACGCATTTATATTACGGAGTGACAGCATTTTTTTTCTGGCCAATTTGTAAAAGTAATCGTTTTTCTCAGGTCACTTTAAATTCAATTCAAATTTTAATTGCTGTTTGTTTAAATTTTTGTCTGCGAACACGAGTTCGAACAGCTCTCCCCCGCTGATGCTACGGAGAGACAGACGAAAAAAATAATTTGTAATTTTTTTATGCTTTATTTTAACTGCATACAAACCTAACTTGTAAGAACCCTAATTTATACATTTTACAGGCTCTTTTTTTAAATTTTGAAAAGAGTATGTCAACTCGTCGAAAGAATACTAGTTATCGCTACTGTTGTTTCGGTACAAATCGATAGTAATCCATTGACGACGATTAGATAAAATATAAGACTATCGTTAGTTTTTCTAAGACTATAGTAAGTTTAAGTTTGTCCGAATAAACAAAATAAGAAACAAATAAAGATCATAGTCCTGAACAATTTATGTGAAACAAAATTAAGAATATATTAAAAGACTCTAATGCCAACTTCACTAAAATACACTACAGAGGGTGATTCTTCCGTTAAGTGTGTTACTTTTACACGTTGTTTCCCGATTTTAGGGAATTTTTAGCAAACTTATTATTTTATTTTTCAGTTTTTTATTTGCTAGAAGTTTAGGTTTTATGTCTTATAAATTTCCAAAGTAAAAATAAATGCCGATAGATTTATATATTAGTGTGAAAATAAATCTTAAAATTTTGTTACGTGTGTTACCTTTGTTAAATTTATATTCATAACGGATTAGTTGAGAAAATGATACTATCTTCTGGTTACCGTTTTATCTTCTGATCTAGTTAAATTATAAAATATCGTTTTGTAATTTAAATTAACTGCAATTAACAAATTCAATGAAAAAATTAGAAATATCGTTACGTGTGTTACTCTCCACATAGATAATTAAAAAAACATTTTACAGAGCAAAATTATTTTTATATCAAATTTTAAAGGCTACTTATCAAAGAAATTATTCTTAAATAGCGCGATTCCTTGTATTAAAAAATTATTTTTAGTGTTCTTTACTGTGCTTTAATTGTGCTTTATAATTGAATCGGTGAGTGCAGAAACAAGGTCAGTCACATATTTCAAATTTTTCAGGAGGGAGAAAAAACGTAATAACTCCTCCTCTATTTCTGCACTAAACACTCGAAACAAACGTCCCGTATTTACGGAACTACTCTACAGACAAACGTAGTTTTTTCACCCAACACGCATCTTGCCTTTTTTACGCTTATTTTCATTGAAAACGAGTTTTCGGATTTTTTTGACTGAACTGGCTTCTGCACTCACCGATTCAATTATAAAAACTAATAATTAATAATGAGTATGATGATTGAATACATAACATTTTTGACTTTTCTATTAAGGGGTCATAGGAGTCTTGCGTGAGAATGTGCAAAGAAGGTACTACAAAACATAGTTTGATCTTTCATGTTATTTTTGAACTACTGAATGTATAAGTATAATTTTTTTATATGTAATTCTACAAGATTTATTTATTATAAAACAAGTTTTAAAATTTATGAAACTTAAGCCAAAACTAAAATAAATGATATTAAACATGAAGGTACTTGAACACACTGTGATTAGGCTTGCGCGGCAAATTGTGAGATCAAAATTGAAAAAATGAATAAGAAAATGACTTTATATTGCACAAATATGTGCAAACAAAGACTTATACCTAAATTCTCAGCACAATTTTAATTAGAAATTATTTTTTAAAAAATTTAAAATCAAAATTTTTAAATTTTTATTAATTTGTTTAGAAAAAGTTCTTAAAATAATTTCTAATTAAAATTGAGCTGAGAATTTAGGTATAAGTCCTAGTTTGTACATATTTGTACAACATAAAGTCATTTTCTTGGTCATTTTTTCAATTTTGACCTCACAATTTGCCGCGCAAGCCTAATCACAGTGTGTTCAAGTACCTTCATGTTTAATATCAGTTATTTTAGTTTTGGCTAAAGTTTCATAAATTTTAAAACTTGTTTTATAATAAATAAATCTTGTAGAATTACATATAAAAAAATTATACTCATTTATTGAGTAGTTAAAAAATTACAAGAGAGATCAAACTATGCTATGTAGTATCTTCTTAGCACATTTTTAAAACTCCTGTGACCATTTAAGGGGTAAGCATAGTTTGATCTTTCATGTAATTTTTTAACTACTCAATAAATGAGTATAAATTTTTTATATGTAATTCTACAGGATTTATTTATTATAAAACAAGTTTTAAAATTTATGAAACTTTAGCCAAAACTAAAATAAATGATATTAAACATGAAGCTATTTGAACACATTGTGATTAGGCTTGCGCGGCAAATTGTGAGGTCAAAATTGAAAAAATGACCAAGAAAATGACTTTATATTGTACAAATATGTACAAACAAAGACTTATACCTAAATTCTCAGCTCAATTTTAATTAGAAATTATTTTTTTAAAAAATTAAAATCAAAATTTTAAAATTTTTATTAATTTTTTTAGAAAAAAGTTCTTCAAATAATTTCTAATTAAAATTGAGCTGAGAATTTAGGTATAAGTCATTGTTTGTACATATTTGTACAATATAAAGTCATTTTCTTGGTGATTTTTTCAATTTTGACCTCACAATTTGCCGCGCAAGCCTAATCACAATGTGTTCAAATAGCTTCATGTTTAATATCATTTATTTTAGTTTTGGCTAAAGTTTCATAAATTTTAAAACTTGTCTTATAATAAATAAATCCTGTAGAATTACATATAAAAAAATTATACTCATTTATTGAGTAGTTAAAAAATGACATGAAAGATCAAACTATGCTTTGTAGTATCTTCTTTGCACATTTTTAAGACTCCTGTGACCCCTTAATTCGAATTTTGAGACATTCAGGACCACTTTTCGTGGAATTGCCCTACGTAGGGTTATACTGGGTTTTTTTTCACTCACTACTCCATGACGACTATCATGTTCCGTCCACTCTCGAACGCCGCCAGCACATGCATCAACTTCGGGTGGTGCAGCCGACCCATGATGTCGATTTCCTGGTGCACCTTCTGGCGGTCTTTGGCCTTCACGCACCGAATCACTTTGGCCGCCCGAGCTCGCCCGCTACTGTTCTCGACGCAGCGGTAGACGACGCCAAAGCGTCCCCTAAAAACAACACCCACCAACACATTAAGAGGGATGTTCACCAACACGAAGTATCGTGGATATGTATTTGCTGTCATGCCTTTTTTCTAGCAAAAAATTTCCAAAAGTAGCCTAACAGTTAGTTAGGTATTCAGTTATTTATACAGAAACAGTTATTTTAATACCGGTTAAGTTTAGTTTGGTTGGGTTATCGTTACTAGATCTACAGGAGAGTTATTGGCGACAGGCATTGTAATTAAGAACAATAGTCAAAAGTGACAGCTTTATTTGCATACATATATTTACATTCTTAATCCTGAAGGTGCTCAAATTGTCTCCCTTCGACATTTATGCATTCCTGCCTTTTGCATAGCCTGGCCGGTAAGTTCTAATAAACCAAAGATATCTCGAAAAAATAACCAATCGAAGTCCACGTTTTGCTACTCTTTGGCTAAGATACGCTTTAGTACGACTTTATTTTAGCCAACTGTAAGGGTCACGCTCAGATAAATAAATAATTGATAATTAATTAAGTACGTGCAGACGAGTGTAGATAAGTTTGTGTGCGATGGTGGCAGTCTGGTTGTAGTTGAAAAATGGAAAATGCTTAGTTTGATGGAATTTGTGTCTTTTAAAGGTAAAGTTTGTTGTTCGAAATAAAGTAGTTAAGAAAAGAAATTTGTTGTTTGAAAGTTTGTTGAACCCAGTCATTCGGTCACTACATAATGTGCGGGGAAACCCCAACGGATTTCGAATTATTTTGAAGAACCGTGATGATTGAGAATATATCCAACGGCTGGATTGTGAGTTAATCATTTTGGAATTTATATTCGAACAGTGTTTATAGAAGTTATTTTGTTATGAAAGTTGAGTTAACAAGGTTATTTTGAATAATTTGGAAGTTGTTTTTAAGTTTTTGAGTTTAAAAGAAGTTATTTTGAAGAATTTCGGAACAGAAATGTCGTTTTTAGCAAAAGCAAAGAAGGTCGATTTGAGGTGTTTGGCGGAAGATTTAGGCGAAACTGTGACGAAGGATATGAAAGTGGTTGAATTAAGAAATATTATTTTGAAGAGTGCCGAGTATGAGGAAGGATTTGTGAAGGACGTATTAGAAAGAATAGTTAGTGAGAGAGAGGAAGAAGAGCAGATGAAGCGCCAAGAAGAGCAGATTAAGCGCCAAGAAGAGCAGATTAAGCGCCAAGAAGAGATTAAGCGCCAAGAAGAGATTAAGCGCCAAGAAAAGATTGAGCGCCAAGAAGAGATTAAGCGCCAAGAAGAGATTAAGCGCCAAGAAGAAATTAAGCACCAAGAAGAAATTAAGCGCCAAGAAGAGATTAAGCGCCAAGAAGAAATTAAACGCCAAGAAGAGATTAAGCGCCAAGAAGAAATTAAACTCCAAGAAAACGAGTTTTTATTGGAAAAATTGAGTAAAGAAGTGGAACTGAAGCGCCTAGAAAATGAGTTTGAATTAGAAAAGTTGAAGATTGAAGCATCGATGTCCAGAAGTGGTGATGGAAGAGAAATGAGCTCTCAGAATGGAGGAATGCAAGAACAAGCTCAAGTTGGATTGCAAAAATTAATGCGTAAATTTGATCCTAAAGAAGGCGATATTAGCTTTTTCCTTATATTGTTTGAAAGACAAGCAAGAAGAGTGCAGATTAAGGAACAGGATTGGGTGACAAATCTTGTTGGATTATTACCGTTAGAAATGGCGAATTTGATTGCCAGGGAGCCAGAGGAAAAAGCCAATGAATATGATCATGTGAAGAATATGTTGTTAAAGAGATTTAAATTGAGCCCGGAAGCGTTTAAAATAAAGTTTAAAAGACACTGTAAGTCATCGGAAAACACTTGGCGAGATTTTGGATTTGAGTTGGCGAATTATTTTAATGAGTGGATTATGGGACTAAAAGTCAATGATTTTGAAAGTCTAAAACAACTTGTCATTACAGAGCAAATGAAGGAACAAGTATCAAGCGATATACAGCAACACTTTATTGATGAATGGGGTAAAGTTATTACAGTTGATGCTCTTTCTGAGAAATTAGATGAATATGAAAATGTGAGACAATATAACCAGTGCAATAAAGCTCCTTCATTTCAACCATACAGGAATGACTATCAGGGAAAACCTAACACGTCCAATAACAGAAATAATTCATCTTATGAAGGTAATAGATATGAGCATAACAACCGTGGAGGATTTGATAAGAGAAATTCCTTCCAAAAGCAAGTGACATGTTTCAATTGTGGAAGATCGGGGCACTTAGCAAGGTTTTGCAGAGATAAGAATAAAGAAGGAAGAGAAAATCCTGAAGCTAAAGTTTCTGAAGTAAAGGTTGCAGAAGTCAATGTCTCTGGAGTCAAAGTAGTTGAAGTAAAGGAGATCGAAGGCAAAGTGGTCATTGCTAAATGCAACAGTGAAGTTGTACTGGAGAATAAGAACGGGAATGCAGTTCAACCGAAAATGTCTGATCTGAAAATAGTTAAAATTTCATA
This sequence comes from Hylyphantes graminicola, assembly GCA_023701765.1. Taxonomy (NCBI): domain Eukaryota; kingdom Metazoa; phylum Arthropoda; class Arachnida; order Araneae; family Linyphiidae; genus Hylyphantes; species Hylyphantes graminicola. Next base: position 64,309,761 of record CM043111.1, on the reverse strand, counting down.
TGGTGGAACAGAATATGAGGCAGTTGTAGATTCTGGTGCACAGATTAGTGTGTTTAAAAGCAGTGTAGTAGGGAAAGAAGTTGACTACAAAGGACATATTATGTTACAGCCTGCGTTTGGTGATTGTTTGAAAGCCGAACTAAAAGAAGTTGAAATTGGTTTGGTGACAAGTTCGTATATTACACCGGTAATTAAAACGGTTGTGGCAACTGTGGACGGGTTGAATGCGGACATCTTGTTGGACATGGAAACTTATGAGGCCTTATTGGAGCAGGAGAGAATCTATAGTCCTAGCTTCACAGCTACTATGAAATTAAGATCGGATACTCAAAAGGAAGAGTTGAATGATAATGTGAATACTGAAACAGAAGAATATAAGCCAGCAATAAGAGAACATGATGCTAAGGACGACGGGAGCAAACCAGAGAGTTTCAGGAAACAACAACAAACGTGCACTACTCTTCAGGAGGCATGGAAATTGGCCAAGCAAAATAAAGGAGGGTATATTGTAGAAGAAAATATCCTTTACCATGAAGAGAATATGTATGGAAGTAGAATAAGGCAGTTAGTGATTCCTGAAAGCAGAAGAAACAAAATATTGGAGATAGCTCATGAGTCAGTATTCGGAGCACATCTAGGAGCTCATAAAACGATTCAAAGAATCGAGTTTACGTTTTATTGGCCTGGAATGATCAAGGAGATTAAAGCATATTGTAGTTCCTGTCATGGGTGTCAGTGCAGAAAGGTAATTCGCTCTGTTGACAAGATCCCGATAACACCTGTGTCTCGCCCTGAACTACCATTTCAAGTGGTGAACGTAGATCTAATTGGCCCCATAGATCCGGTATCGTCACAAGGACATAAGTACATTCTGTGTTTGATGGATCAACATTCAAGATGGCCAGAAGCTGTCCCATTGAAATCTCTAACGGCTAAGAGTACATGTGAAGCATTGCTTGAAATATTCAGTAGGACAGGAGTACCAGAAGTAATCGTGATGGACAATGCAACAAATTTTACAGCTAGTTTGACGCAAGAATTTCTGAAGATTTTAGGAGCTTGTCCACGATTTACAACACCGTATCATCCAGAAGGAAATGGTTTAATTGAGAGATGGAACCAAAATTTGAAAAATATGTTGCACCACATTATTAGAGAAGAGGGTAGAGATTGGTACAGGCACATTCCTTTTTTATTGTGGGCTTATAGAGAAGTTCCAAATGCAACTACAGGCGTACCACCTTTTCTGCTGATGTATATGGAAGAGAACCAAAGGGTCCATTGTCTATACTGAAATCAGTTTGGACGGGGGAAGTACTATTACCTCTGAATATGAAAGGTTCAGTGGAAAACTATTTGCAAGAACTAAGAGAGAAGTTAGAAGTAGCAACACGAAATGCCAAATTAACAAGTGAAGTGCAGCAAAGTAATTACGCCAAATACTATAACAGTAGAAGGAAACATCGAGAATTTGCACCAGGAGATCAAGTGCTTGTGTTAGTACCCGACTCAACTAATAAATTGTATGCTAGGTGGATAGGTCCAGTTAAAGTGGTAAGAAAGGCGAAACCAAATTCGTATTATCTGCAGATGCCTGAAGGTAATTTAAGGTTACTCCATGTAAACAAGATGAGAGAGTACAGGGCCAGAGTTCAGACTGTTGGAGTTGTTTATGACTGTAATGGCACAAAATAGTTAAGTGCATGTCGATAGTAATTGTAATGTAAAGTGTGACCCTTTATATATCTTAACATATTAAATCTTCGGATATAATATGATTTTAGGGGGGAGGTGTAAGGGTCACGCTCAGATAAATAAATAATTGATAATTAATTAAGTACGTGCAGACGAGTGTAGATAAGTTTGTGTGCGATGGTGGCAGTCTGGTTGTAGTTGAAAAATGGAAAATGCTTAGTTTGATGGAATTTGTGTCTTTTAAAGGTAAAGTTTGTTGTTCGAAATAAAGTAGTTAAGAAAAGAAATTTGTTGTTTGAAAGTTTGTTGAACCCAGTCATTCGGTCACTACACCAACCAACAAAACTAAGCACGACTACGTCAAATGCCTGTTCTAAATAACCCGAATTTCTTACCAATGTACAGCTGTGGAAATAAAAAAGTACCCACTTGAGGTTATTTCATCCGTTAGTCACCCTATAGAATCGGACCTTTTTGAAATTGTGTACAATTAACATTCTGAGTTAATTGCACGATACAGAATTTGCATAAGGGACCGTCTTCATATTAAAAATATTACGATCTTTGAAATTTCCAATAGCACCACCCAATTTTAATAACTTAGAAATGTTAAGCACTCTTAAAAACCATTAAATCTAAGTTTTGGTTACATTTGGATGAATATTTAACGAGTTATTCAATTGAATCACTTGTGGACCTTTTGGGGACCATCTCTAAAATGACAAGCAAGTATGCATGCAAAGCCGTCTTTATTTATTAATTACACATGTAATCTTATACACAGTCCCCGAAAGGGTAATTAAATAGTATTTTGTGATTTACTCAGCAAATTATGAATAAAAATTTTTAAAAATTGGGATTTCGCTTAAACTTCTTGTCTTAAATTTATTTCTTTAAAAATATTAAGGGGTTTCCATTCATATTTTTTAAAAAAATTAATATAAGAATTATTTAAAAATATAAAAATTGTTTTAAATACCCCAATATTGAATGCATTTTGTTTGGGTTATTATAATTTCTTTTCAGTAAAAAATTTGTTTCATTATCTTAATTATTTATAGATCGGGATAGTTTTTTATGTGCAACTCATTTAACATTATGGGACCTAAACTTTGCACGTCTCTAACTCCTCTAATAATGCTTAAAAACATACAAAATTTGGCATTTCGTATTAACATAGGTCAGAGATTTGAAATATGGATTCAAAAAGGGGTGTTGATTGGAAATTTTAAAGTTAGTAACAATTTTAATATGAAGATGGCCCCATATGCAAATTTTGTATCGTGCAATTAACTCAGAATGTTAATTGTTCACAATGTCAAAAAGGTCCGATTCTATAGGGTGACTAACGGCCAAAATAATCACTAGTGGGTACTTTTTTATTTCCACAGCTGTACAGCTGTGGAAATAAAAAAGTACCCACTTGAGGTTATTTCATCCGTTAGTCACCCTATAGAATCGGACCTATTTGAGATTGTGTACGATTAACATTCTGAGTTAATTACACGATACAAAATTTGCATAAGGGGCCATCTTCATATTAAAAATATTACGATCTTTGAAATTTCCAATAGCAACACCCAATTTTAATAACCTAGAAATGTTAAGCACTCTTGAAAACCCTTAAATCTAAGTTTTTGTTACATTTGGATGAATATTTGACGAGTTATTTAATCGAATCACTTGTGGACCTTTTGGGGACCATTTCTAAAATGACAAGCAAGCATGCATGCAAAGCCGTCTTTATTTATCAATTACACACGTAATCTTATGCACAGTCCCCTAAAGGGTAATTAAAAAGTATTTTGTGATTTACTAAGCAAATTATGAATAAAAAATTTTAAAAATTGGGATTTCGCTTAAGCTTCTTGTCTTAAATTTATTTCCTTAAAAATATTAAGGGGTTTCCATTCATATTTTTTTAAAAAATTAATATAATAATTATTTAAAAATATAAAAATTGCTTTAAATACCCAAATATTAAATGCATTTTGTTTGGGTTATTATAATTTCTTATCAGTAAAAAATTCGTTTCATTATCTTAATTATTTGTAGATCGGGATAGTTTTTTATGTGCAACTCATTTAACATTATGGGACCTAAACTTTGCACGTCTCTAATTCCTCCAATAATGCTTAAAAACTAACAAAATTTGGTATTTCGTAAAAACATAGGTCAGAGATTTGAAATATGGATTCAAAAAGGGGTAATGCCATTGGAAATTTTAAAGTTGGCAACATTTTTAATATGAAGATGGCCCCTTATGCAAATTTTGTGTCATGCAATTAACTCAAAATGTTAATTGTTCACAATGTCAAAAAGGTCCGATAATATAGGATGACTAAAGGCCAAAATAACCACTAGTGGGTACTTTTTTATTTCCACAGCTGTACAACATTAACTGTTAGGCTACTATTGGGCCGCCCTGTAGTGGACACCTCCAGAAATTTAAACCAATTTTTTAACCTATAAACTACAAAACTAGATACATACTAACCCCTTGCATTTATTACTTGAAGAGTCTTCATGAAAGCAGTCATTCGAATCATGAAGAACATGAGGTGTTTTTTTTTTATGCCGAAGATAGTTTTTCAAAGCAAATTCAATTTTTTTAAAGTTTAGCTTATGAAAAATTGATTTAAGTAGTAGTCGATAATGTCACTGACAAGCTTAGATATATACAGGGTGGTTATAAAATAACGCTCCCTATTCGGAGTGGTCTGTAGCTTGAATGAATAATCCAAATTCATCAAAAATTGAGACACTTGCTATTCAAGAAGGGGGAAAAATAATGGAATCATAAAAAAGACAGAATCCTAAAGAAAAATCATAAAAAAGAATAATCATAAAAAACAAACTCGTCTTTTGACCAGAATCTAAATTACGAGGCGTCGTCAATTATGGCCAATTACTGCCAACACAGCTAATTACGCCTCGTAATTTAGAACCCTGGTCAAGAGACGAGTTTCTTTATAACGAAAAAGAATGCAATTATAACACAGAAACTCGTCTCTTGACCAAGGTTATAATTACGAGGAGTAGCCAATTAGGGCTAATTACGGCCAACACATCCAATTACGCCTCGTAATTTAGAACCCTGGTCAAGAGACGAGTTTGTTTTTTATGATGCCATTCTTTTTTCACCTTCTTGACTAGTAAGTGTCTCGAAGTTTTTTGCGTTTGGATTATTCATTCAAGCTACAGTCCACTCCGAATAGGGAGCGTTATTTTATAACCTCACTGTAGTGCAAAACTTTTCCTGGGTAAATATTTATCCCTGTAAGTAGTTCGTGGGTAAATGTGTAACCAAAAATATTAAAATAATAAATATATTCTTGGATTTGAAAAACCAAAAATAAATTTTTATTCCATTAGCAACAATTGCAATTTTGGTTAAGGAACATGGTGACTAACTATTAAATATTTCTAAAATTTAAAAACAAAATCCTTTTCTATTATATTTTTTACGTTTAAGTAATGCACAGGCATTTAACGTGTAACCTTTTGAAATAATACTTATTATAGTTGTGCATTTAAAAGATACTCGCGCTTCTTTCTGAAAGTCAAAAATATATTGGGCCCAAGCAAATATTTCCTACAGCTGAGAAACACAAATATTTTAAGGGGGTATGGGACACTTTCAACTTTTTTCTTTAATATTGCAGATATCAATATAATTTTTTTTCCATAAATGTATACTAAATATACTTAAACTTTTAGATAGTCAAAGGTTTTAAATTATCATTATTTATTTTTTTTAAAAATAAACTGTGTCAAAAAGTGATGTCTCTTATTTTTGTTATAAGTCAAAAACTTATTTATTGGCAAACAAATATTTAGCATTTTTATAAACAGAAAAATGTATTTAACAAACTGTTTTTACCGATTTTTCGTATTTGCCATAGTTTTTTTTTTTTAAATATTGAAGTTTTTTTTAATAATTTCACAGGTTCACTTTTTTTTATAAAAATTAATAAATAAAAAAATAAACTATTTACAACTAATCCCTAAAGTCAAATTAAAGATATATGTTTGTAAAATATGAGTGGAAAATTTTGACACTCTATGGGTAGTAGATTTTGAGTTATATCAATTTAAAGTCAAAAAATCATCGAAAACACGATCAAGGAGAAAAACAGCTTAAAAGTTTATCACTTTCCTTACTGAAGCGCTCCAAACCGACCGAACTACTAAGGATTCGATAACGTTATTCCTATCTAATATTACGAGGAAGCAAGGATTATAAACGTGGTTGGCAAACACAGATGTCATGACACAAAAAACTAAACATCTAACGTTCTACTGCAGATATAAATAAAATTTTTGTTTCAAATTATTCTAAAATATTTGTGTTATTTTTTATGATAACAATATTTTTTTTTTATTTTTTTGAAGATTTTGTGTCCTATACCCCCTTAAGAAAACAGTAGGAAACAAGTGGCACCGAAAATAAGCTCTAAGGGTCTAAATTTTAGTTATAAAATCGATGCATTTGCCGTATTTGGGAAATTTCAACAATGAAGTCTATGCATAGCTCCGTCACAAAATTACAGGAGTAGACATGTCTATTTAGTGAGGTATTTCCTCACCATTTGAAAGATGTTTTACATTTTTACCTTCTATACGTAACATTTCTACCGTAAAGAGTAACAGTTATAATTGTTGTTTCAATCTGTCCACTTTCACAGTTCAAAGCATGAATTCCTAATACAAAATTAAATATCATTCGGTGAAAATCAGTTTTTAATGTTATTTATCTACCTAATATAAATAGCTTAATATTAAGTAGAGGGAGATATTTTATAACAGTTTTAACTTGATAACAGTGCTTACTTTCCAACTTCTTCTTTAAGGTCGAACCGTTCCGTGAAGCTGTTGCCGCTTTCTATTGCAATGGGAGTGGGATATTCTTTTCCTGAAATCGGCAAAGAAAAGGAATATTAGGCGTCAAGTTGTTTGAAAGATGGATCTCTATACCTTAAATCTGTATGAAGTCTGAATTTCCCTTCATCACGAATGTTCGTACGATTCAAAGCGTAAGTCAAAACCTATTTTAACTTCGTGTGTCAAAAATCAAACCACAGTTATCGCAAATAAAACAACAGTTGTTTTAGAAGCAATATTTGAAGTCCATAATTGTAAAAGGTCATTTGGCCATCCATGTTCAATTTCCAGCCATAATGGAGGAATGTAAGTGGTTCCTCCATCATCTACCACTTAAATGGTAAATGGTATAGTGGACCATTTACAATCTCCAGTTTTAAGAACAACTGTGATATATAGACCGGTCCCAATTCGACGATTAATGTTATGTTTCTAAGGCATGAATACGTCTGAATTTATTTTCTTCACATTCAACTTCAATACAAATTGATTTGTATAGCAGCCCTTCTTTAATTTTTTACAATCACCGAATAACGTCTGTGAACGCACTTACCCCTATATGTGAACCGTACGTTTAAAAAAAATCAGAAAAATGTGACTTTGGCAATTAATGCTCTCATAGTGTAGTACACTGTCGGAAAACTTCGTTGTTTTATACTAAATTATCTCTTTATTTTAAAAAATAATTTTGGTTTAAATCAAAATATAAGTTTCTTTAATTAACGAATAGTTTGTTGTTTTATAGGAACTCTTTCAGCGCGCATGTAATGATCTCAACTTCATATGTTTTGTTAGCTTTCCTGGGTCTAAAAATTTTTGCTTAGTCAGTAACAGTAAGACACCAGTTTGTTGTCGACAAGGCACGAGATTAAGGGGTCATAGGAGTCTTACAAATGTGCAAAGAAGAAACTACAAAGCATTGTTTGATCTTTCATGTAATTTTTTAACTACTCAATATATAAGTACAATTTTTTATATGTAATTCTACAAGATTAATTTATAATAAAACAAATTTTAAAATTTATGAAACTTTAGCCAAAACTAAAATAAATGATATTAAACATAAAGCTATTTCAACACATTGGGATTAGGCTTGCGCGACAAATTTTGAGGTCAAAATTGAAAAAATGACCAAGAAAATGACTTTATATTGTACAAATATGTACAAACAAAGACTTATACCTAAATTCTCAGCTCAATTTTAATTAGAAATTATTTTAAGAACTTTTTTCTAAAAAAAATAATAAAATATTTAAAATTTTGATTTTAAATTTTTTTAAAAATAATTTCTAATTAAAATTGAGCTGAGAATTTAGGTATAAGTCTTTGTTTGTACATATTTGTACAATATAAAGTCATTTTCTTGGTCATTTTTTTTCAATTTTGACCTCAAAATTTGCCACGCAAGCCTAATCCCAATGTGTTGAAATAGTTTTATGTTTAATATCATTTATTTTAGTTTTGGCTAAAGTTTCATAAATTTTAAAATTTGTTTTATAATAAATTAATCTTGTAGAATTACATATAAAAAATTATACTTATATATTAAGTAGTTAAAAAATTATATGAAAGATCAAACAATGATTTGTAATTTCTTCTTTGCACATTTTTAAGACTCCTATGACCCCTTAAAACCCAGTATGAGTGCACCCCTGTAAGGGTGCTGGTAATATAATAATAAATATTCCTTTCGAATCTTCCTGCAGATAAACATTTTTCCCCCTCCAACACAATAGAAAACCTAAACGAAAATGCTGTAAATAAACCAAAATACTCAGGCAGCAAAACTGCAGCTTCCGTTAATTCAAGGCAACATTTTTGAGGTAGTTGGATTTGTTAATAAATGATTCCGACCACGTCAAGTACTAAGGCCGAAGAAGCTTTTTCAAACCAGCTCGGGGACGGACATTTTGACTTCATAGTTCCGAGTGACTTTGTTCCGAAGATAAAGACAACCCATTCGGAACCACTCGTTCACGGCTGACAACAATTTTAGGGTTCCGAATTCGTCCGGACTAGTATCTCCATCTTCGACTCTCGGAACAGTGACATCAAAATTTCCGTCTACACTTATGTTTGGGAGAGCTTCTATGGCCTTGTTATTGAAATATTCGCCCGTGTTTCGACTGACCATCAGCATCTTCGTCTGAAGACGATTCTTGCAAGAAGTCGTCCAGACGAATGACTTTGGACTCTTTGCTCGGGTGGCTGAGGCCGTACCGGTTTTCGGCACGGACACGGAACACGTACTTCTGGCCCTTGGACAGACCCAGCACAGTGCAGCTGGTGTTGACAGAAGACGCCACTTTGTGCCATCTGCAAATCACAACGGGAAAAGTTTAATGTTATAGATGAAGCTTTCAAATATGAGTATTACATAGGATGTAATTATTTTAGCATGACAACAATATTCTCAAAAGCAAATACATTGAAATTTCATATTTGAGCTCAGGCATGTATTTATAATTCGAAAATATCGTTTCTAGTTCATTACACAAGAACTTCAAACCTAAACACACTTTCGTAACAAGCGATAGCACAGTGTGTGTACAGCCTATACTATGCTTTCCGTGTATCGTCAAATCGTGAGTTCGATTCCGCTACGCCGAAGAAAACTTATGCCTTTCCCCTAGAACTAATTTCACTACTCCTGAAACTTCTACTACACTCAATTTTTCAACTCAACCATTCTTAAAAATGAGATGATGCATGAACTCAAATTTGAAAAATGCATTATCTCATATGTGAGGTGTTTCATTCTTGAATATGTGCATGGTTTCAGAAATGAACAAATGAAAGCTCCAAACTTGAATAAAATATGCCATTTTGACTATGCTGTTGGAGTAGTAAGTCAATCTCACCAATTCTATTAAGGCTAATTCCATTCGTGACAGACATGACATAAGACAACTTTATTGGCTCTTAAAAAGTACTAAATGTTAATTGACTGTTAAAAAATTGTCATGGGGTGATGCAAATAAAGGTCTTGATTATAAAAAAACACTGAAATGTTCTTTCAAGAGAAAATACTTAAAATTAATTTTGTTAAAACATGCCGTGATGGGACATGACAAAATTGAGACACAGATTTCGAGTGTATTACCTTTTGTTCTTAAATGGTATGCATTTTAAGTCTAGATTTTTTTTGGAATCAATATAAGATTCTGATGTGAAAACCAGAAAGAAAAAAATTAAGAAATTTATAAATAGTAAAATATTATAAAATATTTATTAGCGTGACGGACATGACAAATGTGACGGACATGACAAAGTTTGATGTTCTATATTTCGCTCACAAATTTTAAATTTAAATTTTGAATTTCTCACGAACTGTTTATTTTGAGGTATAAAAAGAGAAAATAAAGGGTCAAGAATTTTTTCCGAGCAGATTTTGTTTAAAATAAAATGCCCTCTCTGATGTGACGTAACTGTATAACGTACCTTTTTAGAATGATTCAGCTTCTCCTATGTCTCGTATACATGCTTTTATTGTTCGTGTTAGTATTATGTTAATAACTTAATTTTTAATTAATAAAGCCATTTGATGTTGTCTGAACTTTATGGATCCCCCCTAATCTAATATATGCAACCTGCTCATATTTGAGTATGTTTTGCTCACTTTCGGAAATACCGTTTTAAGATACGAAGTGGCTACGCGTACGTCCACCGTATACGCATTACGTATACGTCCAAGTAACTGCACATGCGTATGGTGGGATAGGCGGGGAAAGAGAATTGTTGCCGCCCATGCCTAAATATAGGCTTACTTATTTTTTTACACTTCTGCGCCATGGCATTCGTTGAAGGTAAAACGTTTTCAAGTTAATCAGAGCTTTCATAAAAGAGTATAGATAAAAGAGTATGAAGATGCTCATTTTATTCAGTTTTTTTAAAATCTATTTCGCTGATAATAGAAGGTGCATGAAAAAAAAGGTACGGCTGCGTCATAATCGCAAGGCCCTTCACCCTTCAAATGATCAAATAAAACATCAAATAAATAATTATGGTGCATTTTAAAATGACTATTTGTATTAAAACAAGTATTGAAAAAAATATTTTAAAATTCAAATAAATATTCTAATATCTTTATCAGTTTCATGTTAAATAAAAATGGCTATTCGGAGATGCATCCTACACACGTGCACGCAATGCATGCACGGAAAATGGACGTACACACAATGTATACACGGAAAATGGACGTACACGCAATGTATACATGGAAAATGGACGTACACACAATGCATACACGGTTCCGGTAATCTCCGCCCGCTCTATTACCCTTACGCGCAATGCATACACGGATCTAGTAAGCCCCGCCTCAAGCATGTGCAGTTGCTTGGACGCATACGTAATGCATACGGTGGACGTGCGCGCAGCCTCTGCCTTTAAGATATTTGAGGACTTACTTTTGGTCTGGCAGTGTGCACATTTCCACCTGGTACCCGGTGACCACGCTCCCCCCGTCGTACATGGACCCGTACCAGCTGGCCACCAGGGAATGGTTGGTCACTTCGCTGGCCGTGGGCTCGCTGCCAGGCGGTTCCGGAATACCTGGGTAGAAAAATTAACATTCATTCATGAAGATTAAAATTACATGGATATGCCGAAAAATACACTCTTAAAACAAACACTCCCAATTTACCTCAGTCTGAGTGGATTTCACTCCTCCAGACTGGAAAATGCACTTCTCCTTTTGGAGTGGATCCTTTGTGTGTTAAACCTCCGACAGGATCACTCCAAACGAGTGATTTTAACTCAGTCTGAGAAAATATATGCATGCCTTTAGGGTGTCGAAAATGCACTTCTCCAACTGGAGTGGATTTCACTCTTTTGTTTTAAGAGTGTAGAAGTCATATGAAGAGTACAGGGGAAAAACCCTTTTATAGATTGGGAATATTAACAATGAGGTCTACTTTGAGAGAGTGGTGATCGAACACTTTTCTTCCTTATTGGAGGGGCTGGGGAGCCCAGTCGGTTAAGCACTCGCTTAGCATGCGGAAGGTCCCAGGTTCGGGTCCGGGCATCGCAAAATAACTGCCGACCTATAAATGGCCCGTGCAGCCAAAAATGTCCAACGAATAATACCCCGTGCAAGGTAGTGCACGTTAAATGTCCTTCAAAGTCCTAACGCTGCTTACGATTTCGCCCTTAACGGTTGCGTTGGGTGCCTATTCAGGCGTCGGCTCGTCACTTGACTGTGGTTCTAAAATACGACGCCCGTCGCCAATAGTCCTCGTGTAGCTCTAGTGCGACGATAATTCAAACCTAACCTAACCTTCCTTATCGGTTTCTTCCGTGGTTCATACGTCAGACTAGTACCTGGCGTGAATCTCGATCATAGAGATAGTAAACCCGCGGTCCGCGTGATGAGCACCAAGACAAAACTGGTGTCCTCACACCAGTTTAAGCGCTGACCTGATATGTTCAACAAGAAGACCTGATGCTGACAGATTTTCGATCGTAATGGATTTTTTTTCCAACAATTTCTAATTAAAATGCTGTTATGTTGTGCTACACAGTCGTCTTAATTGGGAGGATATATTAGTATAAGTCGGGTAACTTATTGGTTTTATGAAACAAAAATAGATGGCAGCACCAACTACTGAAATTTTAATACTTAGAAGAAAAACAAAATGAGGAATGAATCATGAAACAAAATGTCAACACCCTCCTTGTTTCTCGTTGCCAATAGCTTTCATATAGACAATAATTAGAATGTTATATTAGTCCAAAACAACATAATGTTTTAGCTATCCCTTTCACACTGTGCTGCTATCTCATTCAACAATTTTTAAAAAGATAGTCAATGCCATAGACATAATGTATTAGTAGAGAAGAGGAGGGTATTATGGATACCATTTATAATTTTAAGAATAACTCTTTTAGTTTTAAATAAAAATCCACACAATCATTTTCAGTACATACTATATCTATAGGTAATGAAGTGCCAATGGTACTACAAAACGGTATTTATTCTTTTCGTTATGAAAAAAATTTACTTATAAAAAGTTACAAGAGGAGGGTAATAGAGATAGCCAGATAATATGGAAAAGTTGTTTACAAATATTAAAACTTTGATTATATTTTACAAAACATAGTTAATTTTAATTAAAAAAAACTATAGTTGAAAATTTGAGTTAAATAGCTTTGTTTTTAAGTTGTATTTACAAAAAAAATTATTCGGGCCCCAGAAGTTCATCTCGCTTATTCTGGTCATTGGCTTAATAAGCAAAGGACCCGTTTTTTTTTTCAAAAGCGGATATCAATATACTTCTAAAGAGTGGTGTGAACTTAGAATATCCCTTTAAGCAAATAGAATCGAAAAACTGGAGATATTTAAATGTTTTATGCAGAAATTCTACTTTTTTAGCCTTCCGAGGCCGATAAACATTGCAATATTGAGATGTCCGACGGCGTGGCATGTCGTATTTTCGAATCAAGCTCCTAAAATGACAGAGGATCAGTAATACATACATAATTCAATCATGTTACTTATTATCCCAATAATGCATCTTGTCGAAATATCTGTTTCCTTATTCATCATGCAGTGACATTTGCTGTTGTCGTTGTGGTGATAACCAAAATAATACTAACTTCAACAAAGCTATTTCATTTTTGTTATTGAGGCTTGTTATAATATTAAGCATTAAAGTTTGTAAGTTTACTAAAATAAATTTTTAAAAATATTAAAAATTTAATTAACATTAAAATTAAAACAATAATTATTCATTATTAATTAAAATTAAAACATTAATTAGTCATTAATTAAAATTAAAACATTAATTATTTAATATTAATTTTAAAATATTCATTAATTTTAGAATGGAATCAACAATAAATTTTTAGTTTAGATTGATTTGATATGAACATCTTAAAAAAATGTTTTTTAGCTGTGGAGTTTCTAAATAATAAATTTACATTCAGATGAGAAATCAAAATTTTAGTTCAGCTTCAAATTCAGAAAATATTCAATTGACAGTTTTTTAGAGTTTGAAAGACTTTTGCTTTCGCAGGAAATACAATAAAAGTGAAAAGCAAATTTCGTCCAGCTGCATTTGCAGATCACGCACGTAAATCACAAATTTCTCACTAAAACCGCAAAATCAAGTACTGTGACTGTGTTTACTACAAGTGGTCTTTTGTTAGACGAATTACGTAGAACTATTTTACTGCACAATTGAAAAGCATAGTTCCAAGAATAATAATTAAAATTTCCCTCTCTAGTGATTGAAATGGTATGTTTTTCAATTTCAAAACAAAATGGTGACTTAATCGCGCAATTATTTCAGTCTTTATATTTTTATAATATTGATTTCATGGATATATTGATACATAGTAGATGTGTTTTTGTTCTATAATTTGGAAAGGTTGATTTAGAAAAACAGGCTTTCAAAGTCTTGCATTTTTTCGACAGCAAAAAATCGATTCCTATTTCTATGCTTTGTGAAGTAACCCGTTTCAATGACGAATAATGTTTATCATAAAATTATCCACACAATTTCTATCTGTAAGCTAATATTATCACTTTCAACATATTTACAGTGGGGATGTAAAAGAGCCAACTGACCCCGAAATATGCATATCCCCAAAGACCAGACAGGACATCTAAAATGGATACAGCCAACCTTGGCTCACTATGGGCAATGGTGATATTGAGTTTGATTTTAAAACCACCTTTACTCTGAAAACAAAGGAGTGAAATCCACTCCAGTATGAGAAGTGCATTTTCGGCACTGGAAAGGAGTGAAAATTAACTCCGGCTGAGTTAAAATCACTCGTTCGGAGTGATCCTGTCAGCGTTTTAACTAAACAAAAGAGTGAAATCCACTCCAATAGGATAAGTGCATTTTCAACACTGAAAAGAGTGAAAATTATCTCAGCCTGAGTTAAATTCACTCGCTTGTTTGAAGAGTGTTCTTTTATCACTTTTTATACTTTTCAAGATTTTAACTTGAAAACAACTGGGTGGTGTGGTTATTGAAATTTCAAAAAAAAATGATATGAAAAAAGCAAATAATGGGGTTGTTTCACGTCGTAGATGGTAACAGCCCCAACTCTTAGTTCTCCAGGAGTTACTTATATATTCAGGTATCCGAAAAAGAGTTTTTTAAGAACAATTTACTTATTACATTTTTTAAATGCCAACTTCCTGCTGTACTGTCAGTCGTTCACAACATTTGTAATAAAGAAAGCCTACATAAAAAGAAAAAAAAAAAACCTTCGTCTAAATCGGTTATTTTAAAAGTGAAACCCAAGCAACCAATGAAATCTTGAAAAATCAAAACAAGATCGTTTCATTATCTGAAACATTCCTATTAGTTCTTTCTAAAAAAAAGCATTTAAAAAACTCACCGACCACGGCGACCGATGCGAAACACGAGTCCCCTCCTCCCTCGTTTTCGACGCTCGCCACATACTTGCCGCTGTCGTCTGCCGTGACGTCGCTCACTGTGACCGCGGACATCTCTGCCCCTTCCAGAATGGAGAGGCGACCGCCGACTTCCTCTCGCAGCACACGGCCCTGAAAGAAAACGTCATTTTCGTAAAAGGGGAAAAGCTTCATTTTTTTCCCCCATTTCAAAGTGGTTATTACACTCTCAGAAATAACACTTTCATTTTACGATTCATGAATCATCAAGCCTCATTTCGTTAATTTTGAGGATCAAACTATCACGTGACTTTTGAGTAAACGCGAATCCTCACTTTTACGATCGTGATTTGACGATTCTGTATCTTGATTCGGTCGCCAATGTGCGCCAAGCAGAGACAATTACGAAAAGACTCTAAAGAAATCAATCGGTTCTTCCCGTGTACTCTTCATATACGAATAGAAATACATCCATTTGGCTACTAATCGGTAAATTTCATCTAATATATACCTAGTGCCTGAAATCACCTTTTTGAAGTTAATTTAAATTTGTTTTCTTTAAAAAAAAAGTTTAAACATATAGTTTTTTAAATATAAATCAGATGTCAACAATGTCAATGCAACAGAAACTTCGAATATTTCACACTATTTCAGTTATATTTAGTTAGATGAACGAGCTATAATCCTACCCGATTAACACTCATTAATAACTTTTTATAGAAAAATATTCTTGGAATATTCTCTGGCATCATAAAAAATCCTTGTAATGTCACTTACAAGCGCAGCTGTTCAAATACGCAAGAACTTTGAGCCAATTATTTCCGCTCTTTTTTTAAGTTCTCAAATAACAATCATTATTGAAGTCTTTCGCAATGGATCTAATTTCCTGATCAAAAAGTCATTAGCAATAAAATCCTTTTTTTCCCTAATGTAAACAAATGTAACATCGAATGTGGTAAGTTTGGTTCAAGCTGGTCAAGCTAACAACTTCTCATTAAATACAATCTTAATCTTTAACCTCTTCAGGCTCGCGAGCGAAATCCTACACATATATACTTATAATCTACACATAATTTTCATACAAATATATGCTAAAAAGTATGTTTTTCAAAGAATTTATTCTTAATTATGTTTAATGGTTACTTGGGGACACGCCCTAAACTCTAAAAAATACACATTTTTGATGCTATAAATGAAACAAGAAAGGACGTATTTGTAGTTAACAGATTATTTTAACAATGTTTTTAATGCAAAATGCCTTTAAAATTAACTACTAAATGAAATTTTTGAAAAGTTTGAAAAAAATTAAATAATTTTTTTAAGAACTCTTATATCGTATTGACCCTAGTTTAACTTCATTTTTTATAGAAATAAATGACTGATACATGTAATCAAAAACTGAAAACTGATATTTATATCTTTTTCTATCGGACCAGGTCAATTTCGGAACTAATTAAAGTGTTAATTGTTTGTGAGGAAGCTTTAAAAAATGCTCCCTAATGGGGATGTCAGGTTGCAAGAGGTTAAGTGTGTGCTTGAATTTTTAATTAATAGCAACTTTACTTCGCCCTACAAGCAAAAATGAAGAAGAAATTACTTTTAAACGCCTGGTTCAGAGCTACCTCATTCGACGGTACTTTGATTTTGTAGATATTATATTTATTTTAATTATCGAAGGTAAAAATGATTTTTCAAGTACTAGATCCTTCTTACACTGGCTCAAAGGCGCAAATGTAACTGTTAGTTATAAACAAAAACCCTTTAAAAAAAACCTAAAATAAACAAAACGCAAAAATGGTTGCTCCCGCCAGTACGACATGGCGTCGCTTGAAGAAGTATGGTTATGAAGAGCTATATTCATAAATAAAATGAGAAAGATAAAGATTCTTGTTTTCTTCCAAAAACTGTCATGGGTCGTTAAAAGCATTTTTCTACGCCCTTATTTCTCTGCGAAATGAAGTAGAAAAACTCTCCAGAAAGGGTTTTTTGCTATCCATTTTCTATTTTTAGATCAGAGCTAAAGAGTTTCGTAAAGTGGAGCATTTGAAAAAACACTCCACTTCTTTATTAAGGCTGTACGTTGTTTATCCCACTAAAATGTTAAATGAATAGTTGAAACCCTTAGTATATCTTGTGAGTTAATGCCTGCGATAAAGCAAAGGCAGCATACACTGATCAGTAGTCAGTTCCATGTACGTTTATATAATTGATTTTTAAATTTGGATCTATAGGGTTGGTAGAGGTTATGCCTAGACCGTTAGTCCTTTGGGGTAATAGAAAGACCAAGCATACCGGTATTACTACTTTCGATAAACTCAAACTAATCAAAAATATAGTAATTGTTTCCCCCATAACGTCATACTAAATAAGGGCTAATTTGAAGTAAAAATATTTCAAGCTTTTAAAAAAATATGTGATGAATCGTTGATGGGCAATGATTTTAATTATTTACCAATACCAAATTTAAATGTAATGAAACAGCTAAAAAATATGTTATTATCTTCCTAGAAACCCTATCAACGTATATATACATTATGTGGTTTTGTTGTAAAAGCATTGTCTTCCACAAAAGAAGGTTTAAAATATAGGCAATTGCTAAAAAGCAGTTCAATTACACAAATAATCTTTAAAACTTACAAAATTATATTAAGGGCTGAATTATAAAAAAAGGTCCCAAAAAAATAAATTCATACGAAAAGTAACTGTCATTGGTTACAGTCACTAATTTATAGATTTGAATTTAAAAAAATCACGGCTGATCATGTGAAAACAAATTCCACTCACCCCTTTCATCCAGACGACTTTTGGGGCGGGCCGTCCGTCGAACCCCACGGCCAGCGTCAGCGACTCCCCCCGCAGTACGGTGACGCTCTGCGGCCCCCGCACGATGCGGGCGGGGGAGAGCAGCAGCGCCCGCTGGGGGTCCGGGTCCGGGGTGGCCGGACGGCCGGACACCAACGCGACGCACTCCTCTTCGAGCAGCGGGGCGGAGTACCTGAGGGTGTGTTCATTCTATTTTAATGAATCGTTGATTCATTGATTGAATCATTTTTCAATGCATTGAACCATTGTTTAATGCATTGAACCATTGTTTAATGCATTGAACCATTGTTTAATGCATTGAACCATTGTTTAATGCATTGAACCATTGTTTAATGCATTGAACCACTGTTTAATGCATTGACCCACTGTTTAATGCATTGAACCATTGTTCAATGCATTGAACCATTGTTTAATGCATTGAACCATTGTTTAATTCATTTGATCATTGTTTAATGCATTGAACCATTGTTTAATGCATTGAACCATTGTTTAATGCATTGAACCATTGTTTAATGCATTGAACCATTGTTTAATGCATTGGATCATTGTTTAATGCATTGAACCATTGTTTAATGCATTGAACCATTGTTTAATGCATTGAACCATTGTTTAATGCATTGGATCATTATTGTTTAACTAATTGAACTATTGTTTTTAATGCATGGAATCATTGTTTGATGCATTGAATCAATATTGATTGAATATTTAAATTGATTGATCATCATAGATTAAATATTTGAATCGTGTAATTAATGACTTACCCATTGAATCAATCATTACATGCTTGATTAGATCATCGAATCTTAATATTAGATCATTAAATCCTAATAGTATTATATCATTGAAGTATTAACTTAATTTCTGAATTAATGAATCAATCAATGAATAATTGATTCGATCATTGAATACTAATATTAGATCATATTGAATCATAATATTATATCATTGAATCATAATACGTATTAGATCATTGAATTATTGATTGAATCTCTGAATCATTTGATTGATCTTTTAATAATGGATTAGATCATTGAATTATTGATTGAATCTTCGAATCAATAACTGATTAATTGAATCAATTGTTGAATGATGAAAACGATTATTGAATCATGGTTTAAAAAGGGATAAATTGATTAAATACGTGAACCATTTTTTTTACAATAAGTAAATTATTGATTGATTGTATCGGTTTAATAATTAAATTATGGATTGTTTTAAGCATTGAATCATTAATAGATCAAATCAGAAAGCCAATATTTGATTAATATATAAATTGAATAAAAGGGTTTATAGAATTCGATTTGGAAATAATTGATTAATTGATATAATTATTGTATCTTTGATGGATTGATTCAGATTGATAATTTATTCATTGATTAATTGATTGAGTCATTGAATTTTTAATTCAATTGTTAAATTAATAATTGTTTTTTTATTGAATAATTAGTTGATTGATTGTTTTGAATTTGTTGATCGAATGTTTTGTATACGATTGATAATTTATTCATAAATGGATTGATTATCGAATCTTTAATTGATTAAATCAAAAAATTATCATTTAAAATATTTAAATCATTAGATATAATACAGATTGAGTACACATATCATACATACTGATCGAAGCATAAATAATTGATTTATAAAATCATTGTCCATTAAATTATTAAATGATTGGATCATTAATTAAATCTAATCAATTATTATCTAAACAATTATTATCTACCTATTATTATCTAAACAAATGAATAAATCTTATTCGAATGTTGGAAAGTTTATTTAAAAAAACTCTTTTAATCACTTTATTTTTCCCCTGCAAGGCTTTTGATAAGAAGCATGGCTAGTCGAAAGCGGCTCATCAATAAGTTCTTTTGGACCATCATCTATTATTGTTTGAATCGGATCTTCTTCTAGTTTATTGAAACTAATTTCTTCAGGTGACTGAAAAAAAAACAATATTAAATAACACTGAGGTTTAGAATTAAAGGGTTCCACAGTACCATGCAAAACTTTTTCTTTATATTGCGCTTTCCAAATCCAAATTTTTTTTTTCAAGTAACTTATTTAAAAACTCCTTTTTAGGTAATTTTCGTATTGTGTACAAAATATGACAAAATTAACACTTTACGTCGAATTTTTATCTAGTTTCAAATTACTACTCCTCTTCGTTTTTCCAATTTTGTGTAATAAATAATTTTTAGAGATTTTTTATTAATATCTTAATAGAATTATGAACTTCCGGAAAAAAATATTCGTAAAAAATAATCTGAAATGTTCAAGAAAGAAAACAATTTTGAACATTTTTTTACAAAATATCAAGGACAAAAATGAACAAAAAATCTTCATACTTTTATTAAAAATATTATTTTCTATTTATTAAGGAAAAGAAAACAGTTTAAAATGGCATAGTTAAAAATCCTTAGAATTTTTAAAAAATCCTTATCATTTTCACAAAATATGGAAATTTCGTAGCAAGATATTAGCTTCTAAAGTTTCATTTTACAATTGCGGGAACACCAATTTATAAAATAAAATTGCTTATATTTTTTTCAGTAATATGAATTTAATTATATAGTCTTTCTTATCTATTTTATTGTGAATTGTAGACAATAAGTTATATTGTAGTACATATTCTAAAGATAAACAAAATAAGAATACAAACGAAGAGTAATAGTATTTTCTCTTTATATGATTTTTTTAATGTATAGTGTCTCAATAACCAATAAGCAGTCTACTGAAATTAAAAACAATATAGTTTTTTACTTAATTTATAAATGTAAAAACAGTTTTTTTAACGTTTCGACCATTCATTCAAAGTCTAGACATCTACGCAAACAAATCTACAAAGATCTACGCCATAACAAATTATTTAACTTCAATTATGTATTTGCATCCATAAACGAATTTATCTAATGAATATTTTATAACTTAAACAATATTGTGAATAAAATTATTTTGTATCCACAGTCACAATTTAAAAAAAAAATAAACTTTATTTATGGCACGAGCATTATTATATTATATTTTAAACTGAATTAAAATTTAAAAAAAAACTATTTAAAGAGCGAAATTAATGTGTTATTAAGTACTAGAAATAAGCTACAATTATATTACAAGGTGCTTTAAAATTAAAATCATTCCACAAAACAGCTTTTTTATCAATAATACTCACCTGTTCTATGTGAATAGACGGAATCAAATTTTCTTTTGATTCTAGAACTTTTTCATCAGGCAGCAAAACTTGATCTGATATCCGATCAACTTCTATATTCTCTACAAACATACGAACAAATTTAGAGCAATAAAATAAGACATTTCTCTAACTTTAGGACCTAAGAACACAAAAAAAAGACAATTTTCATTGGCGACATTAAGGTTTCTATTTTCACGCCAAACATCTCTATTTTATTCCAACTTCCATACACGAACATGTGCTGAAGAATAGATTTCCTCATTACTAATGAGAATAAAAAAAAAACTTATTAGGATAGGAAGTACTAAATCGATCATCGGATTATATTTGCGGATTGCATTTCAAAAGAATGTAACTGTAGTGTAAGTCACAACTCACAATTTAAGAAGAGCTTAAATAAGCTTTCTTAATTTGAAAAATATATCGAACCATCTTTCATAAACCCGGCGTTGCACGGGTGTACTCTTAGGGGGATTGTTTTCTTTAGGGTAAACTTTTATTTTATACCAATTAATGTCAGCTCTCTATTAGTATATTGTAATTTCCTTCACTTCTAATATTAGCATTAATCTAAAAATAAAGAAGTCCGATTGTACCCTTTCTAGGAGTTCATTGGCTTTCCCAAAGGCCCTGTTAGAATTGCCAGAGTAGCTATGATATAATGGCCAGTTTCTATATGCTTCCTTACACGAGAAAATGCCCGAAATGTGGTAAACATTCCACTCCATATAGGACTCCATTTATTATAAGTATTCATCTGGTCGGATCTAAAATATGTAGTTATCGCCTTTGCTGACATCAGACATAGTAGCAATATCTTCATTTCTTAAAATTTGTAAACATCAATTAAATTAAATTCGGAAGCAAAAAAAAATCAAAATAATTAAATTCAATAAAAACAAGAAAGTCGAAAAGAACTAAAATAGCCTACTTTCCTGTTACTTAAATGCTTACTAAAATTCTTATCTTGAAAAACTAGGTTCGTAACAGTAAGTGACATCAACAACCCGTTTCTACATTTAATTTATATTCATTAGAATAAATTTCACTAAACACAGCATCCAGCTATAATTTACACTTTTTAAAGCCAAATAAATTATTTTCATTGATTTTCTATCGCCAATGAAATAAATATAACTTATCGTCCGCATGATTTATTTGCAGTTATAAATAAATACTTAATTATTCGTAGAACAAAAACCATAAAACCACTCCAAAATGCACTTAAAATAGGAAATTTAAATTAACAAGTAGGATTGTAACAGAATCTGTCACTTAACCCGCTTCCACACAACAATTGTATTTAACAGGTAAATAGGCGCCAAGCACAGCATTAAATCTGTATTAAACATTTACCCACTAAATTCGGCTAGTTTCATTTATTTTATTTCGAAAATTAAATAATTATTACTAAAATCGCTTGCAAAAATTGATATTTCAAAGAATAAATATGTAATATTTCTATCTTTTAAATAGAATGGAAACATTTCATACCAACATACAAAGAATCTTGTAGTGAAATATATTTGACGTCATTTCAAACTTACCGATGTCGCAAAAATAAATTTATTTTAATTTATTGTCTAAAAGAATTAAAGTTTCCCGAGCGATGTTGCGATGGCAATGGTAATTTAATTCGTTTTCAATGTGTTTTCATTTCGATACGCTGAATTTTTTGACGTATCTCACTTTCCCGTAGCATTTGTAGTTTGCAACAGCGATTTAAATGACTCGAAATAGAATTTCAATGCTAATTCAAAGAGAAATTCCTCGACAAATAGTAGATTTATGTCCGTCCGATCGTACAGACAAACGGACAAAAAGTATGAAAGTTGTGTGTCTACGGTTATACCTTTCTAATAAAAAAAGATTTTTTAAGATCGGATTGATAGAACCGATTTTGGTAGGGGGATACGGACGGACAGACGGATGGACGGACGGACATCTACAGCATGCCAATACCTACTTTTTCATTTTTTTAATTATTCGAATTTTAAAAAAAAGTAGGCTAAAAATGCAGATATTCAAATAACGTTCCTACAAATTAAACTCACGTGTTCTTATGTGTTTATATTTAATTTTGGTTCACGCTGAACGCGCTGATATATATCTTTTTAAATGAAATAAAAAGTATAAGTTCTAATTTTACAAAGCTATTCCTATGGAGGAATTGGCCCACTTTTGCACTCCTACACCCGTTTGGGCTCGAAACAATGTAATGTTGATAAAAAAAATTATAATTTTTTAATAAAACCATTTTGCAAACTTTGGCAAACGACTTATTTTCTCATAAATCAAGAAATGTACTTGCGTGTCCTTTGGAGCTGCTGGGTCCGGGTTCGAATCACGTTGAGGCATGGATGTTTGTGTTTGTTGATTATATGCGGAGTTCGTGCTCGTTAAATCTGTTGGGTCCGAAAGCCCTGTGGGCGGTCATTGCGCAGTTTCCCATGGGTACAGGTCCCTGGAGAAAATTTCTCTCCCCTTCAGGGACATGTCTAAATTGTGGAGGTGGCGACAGATGGCAGCATCTGTCATTTGTGTATGTGTGTGTCTTGTGTTGTCCTACTTGACGATGGTTTATAAGCGGGTCCTTGCGACCAAGCACACAAGCCTGACCCCCTTACGGGATTTACTCAGCAAATTATGAATAAAATTTTTTAAAAATTGGGATTTCGCATAAACTTCCTGTCTTGAATTTATTTCTGAAAAAATATTAAGGAGTCTCTATTCATATTTTTTTAATTAATATAATAATTATTAAAAAATATAAAAATTGTTTTCAATACCCCAACATTGAATGCATTTTGTTTGGGTTATTATAATTTCTTTTCAGTAAAAAATTCGCTTCATTATCTTAATTATTTATAGATTGGGATAGTTTTTTATGTGCAACTCGTTTAACATTATGGGACCTAAACTTTGCACGTCTATAACTCCCCTAATAATGCTTAAAAACTAACAAAATTTGGCATTTCGTATTAACATAGATCATAGATTTGAAATATGGACTCAAAAAGGGGTGTTACTATTGGAAATTTTAAAGTTAGTAACATTTTTAATATGAAGATGACCCCTTATGCAAAATTTGTGTCATGCAATTAACTCAGAATGTTAATGTTTACAATTTCAAAAAGGTCCGATTCTATAGGGTGACTAACGGCAGAAATAATCACTAGTGGTACTTTTTTATTTCCGCAACTGTACTTGCGTGTTGCCGTTAAACTTATTTTTAACTATTTGTGTCTTGCCTCAACTTGTTTTCTTTTGGCGTCTTCAATTATATTTTGGTTAACAAATTTCATTTATTTGGAGAAGTACGTAAATACCAACAGTTCTGCATACAAAATTTCTGACAATACCCACAACTTTTACGAAACAAAATTTCAAATGTGAGATTTGAAAAACCAGCGGGTGACCGAGCTCTGCTCGGAGAAAACAGGTATCGAAGCTAACTCGAAGATTTAAATTTTCAATTGCGATTTATCAAAACAATACAGGCCATAAGAAAATTTGTTCATTTCGCTAACTTTGTTTAGTTTCTTAAAAATGAACAGCTATGATAGAATGGGCAGTCTCGATTCGGAGATTGGCATTTCGTTGAAAAGCAACGAAAATGTCGAAATATGGTAAACATTCCATTTCATACTTCATTCAACTCGATAGGTATAGCAACCATACGTTAAATTTTCAAGATCGCCAAAAATCGCCAATGAACAGAATATATGAATATAATATCATCGTTGTATGTACTAATTAGTTAAATAGTTTTGAAAAGTTGAGATTTTTATGGTAATGAACATATTACTAACTTCTTTAACGATAATAAATTTCGCCTTTTTCATAAACTTTAAATTTAGTATAATATATTTTCGAATAAATGTTTACTTTTTTAAAAGTTTCATTCTATCAGACAAAATTTCTTGCAAATGATCGAATTTCAAAAGGTTTTTTTTTTTTCGTAAAAACTTTTATTTCCTTTCATAGAACAAAAAATGATGCACAACGTTCCAATTTTCTTGTAATTAAATCTCTTATAGACTGCTCGAAAGTTATTATTTTAATTAATTTTATTATTTTTAATTTCTCTAGTAATGTTAATTTCTGTTTTCATAGCTGAAACTGAAATCATAACTGAAAAGTGAAAAATGGACATAAGTATTTGGTTTTATTTTTTAATATTAAATCTATGAAGCTCAATGATTTTTTTAGAATTTCATTATCTGTATTATTGCACTATACATTCCGAAAATAATTAAATCTGGATGCACGGCAGTGCATCGCCAAGTTCATAACGAAGGCGGCACTGACTATCCTTTACTGGGACCATTTCGGCATAATTTTGGAGACCCAGTTCTTTTCTTCTACGCACTCTAGATTCGAGTTTAGACTTTTTTCTGGGTGTCCTAGTGAGACTTAACCTAGAAAAAAATTTCCAGCGTTCGAAATTCATTTAAGCCAGAGATAAATGAACCAGAAAAACGACAAATATGTCCCTCACTGACTCACTGACTGACTGACGGGCGATCATAATGTTTAGGTACAACGGCTTGTTATGGAGTTACGAAAATTGGAACACTTATAGAATAGAGCATGCATATAACAGGAAAAATCCGAAATTCGAAGATTTTACCCGGGGTTGGGCGTAAACTGATTGGCGCCCTTTTTCATAAGCAGTTGCAATGCTCTCCATACGCTGATATACCAGCGGCGATTAAACGTCGTCGCCAACAATTCAAATAGTTATTTGCCTTCAGATACGTTAAAGGTTTTCATGTGTGGGATTTAGCACACGATATTACTAATTTAATGTGTCAACCTGAGCTGGCAACCAGCACCATGTTTTATAGAGAGCCATTGGTTGTTTGGAGGTAGGATTAACATCGCACAAGGGCTACATATGAGTAATGGTTGGAACCAATGCTTCACAATGGGCAAATGTTTTTTTTAAGGATTTTGCTTGCAGTAACGTTGTACTAGAGCTACATAAGGGTTATTGGCGGCGATTCTCGTATTTTTTAAATCGTGGTCAAGTGACGATTTCTTAAACAGAATCTTTCAAACAGTACCATCGGATTTAAAAATATATATTTTTTTTTGTTAGAAAGAAATGACATATATCAAAGGCTTGACCTATGTTTTATACTTTTTGTCCGTCTGTCTGTACGCTTTTTCGTCCGTATGTTCTTTATAAGACGGTCTGTCATATTTCCGGTTCTAATCGTCCGATTTCAATTACTATTATTTTTTGTTAGAAAGGTATGGCATCAGAGACCTGTATTTCATACCTTGTGTCCGCCCGTCTGTACGTTTTTCTGTCCGTCTGTCAATCTCCTTTATAAGCGGTCTGACATATTTTCGGTTTTAACCGTCCGATCTTAAAAATTCTTTTTTTGTTAGAAAGAAATGATATCGGAGACCTATATTTCATACTCTCTGACCGTCTGTCTGTACGCTTTTCTGTCCGTCTGTCCTTTATGAGACGGTCTATCATAATTTCGGTTCTAATCGTCTGATTTTTAAAAATCTTTTTTTTTTATAAAGTTATGGCATCATATTTCATACTTTGCGTCCGTCTGTCGGTACGTTTTTCTGTCCGTCTGTCAATCTGTCCTTTACAAGAAGGTCTGTCATATTTTCGGTTCTAACCGCTCGATTTTAAAAATTATTTTTTTGTTCGAAAGGTATGACATCAAACACCTATATTTCAAACTTTTTGATTTTTTGTCTGTACTTTTTTCTGTCCGCCTGTCCTTTATAAAACAGTCTGTCATTCTTTCGGTTCTAATCGTCCACTTTTAAAAATTCTTTTTTTGTTGGAAAGGCATGCTTATAAAAGTTTAAATTGCAACTAAATGTTGTGTTTGGCTATTTTTTTCTAAGGTGCATAAATTTTGTGTGGAAGCAGTTCCAGGTGACAGTTACTATTACAAACCTACTTGTTATTCTCTAAGAATTTCGGTGAGTATTAAAGTGACAGGACATCAGTAGGCTATTTTAGTTCTTTTAGAACTTCTTGTTTAAAATGCAGTCAGAACAGGAAATATTTTCACTATAGATATTGTTTGGTTTTAGCTCTAGTGCGACGTTAATTCAATTGTTGTTACAGAATATACTTTAAAAGTTATAAACTATTTTTACTGCTTGTTGCCACCAATATATATTTCTTTTAAACAGGAATTGTAAATATTGTACTCGCCGCAGTGTAAATCTCCATCCTATGTTTATTTTATTAGGATACTGCCTATTCACTAAACACATTATTCATTATACTTCACTATGTGTTCCCACTTACAAAAAGAAGTGAAATCCCAACAAAAACATCTCTGTAAAAGAGGGCCAAGTTCTTACAAAAAAAGGTCTGGCCTACAAAAGAAGTGAAATCAACAAAAAGACCAAGTTCAATGGAATTTGCTGAGTTAAAGTTCTAGAAAAAATTAAGCCTGGACAACCAAAGATTTGAAAACAAAAAAGGATCAAGTTCAATAGAAGTTGATGAGGTTATAAGCCCCAAAACATTTTGTTTTAAGATGCAGCTTAGGTCTAACACATTCTTACTAGCTGTTTGTGTAACTTGGCCAATACGCATTGTGAATATGGAGTTGAACCCTTCGTACCTGGTTGAATTTCACCTCGGGGCGTTTGAGTAAGTCTGTATTTGATTTATCCCTAGTTAATCAAATGGTTAATCCTAGTGGTATTATACGTGGTGATGGCTTTGTGGTGTATATCTATAGAACAATAATGTCCTGTGGTGTTTTAATAATGAACTATAAAGTTTACACATTTAGTTAGTTTGTATTATGTGTATATATATATATATATATATATATATATATATATATATATAATATATATATATATATATATATATATATATATATATATATATATATATATATATATATACACATAAAGCAATGGAAAATACTAAATACGGAATACAAAAATAAAGAATCTTACCAACAGGCGCTGAAGCTGCCATAATCAGTAGAAAACAAAATAACATATGCAAGACAAAAAAAATACTAGAAAAATAATTAAAAAATGGAATTAAACCAATAAATAGTGGGAAGGGCCATTTCATCAGGAGGTAAAACCCTAAACCACTATAAAAACAATACACTTTTCGGTTTTGGGAATAGACAAGAGTCAAAGTGAAGAAAAAATCCCAAATTACCTCGAAGTGCATTGTGGAGTATCCAAGATAAAATGAAAAATAGAATCAAATGTTAAAAATACGAAAATAAATATAAAATAAAGCAGAGGAAATTAATAACAAACCCTAGACTTCAGAAACAACCGCCAAATTCACAAAATTCCGAACCATACCAAAGAATATACTATTGACAGTTACAGTGTAAAAGGGATGCAGTTAAGGAAAGAAAAAGGGGCAATTGGTAAAAATTATGTGACGTCACAGGAAAAATCATTGTAGGTACTTCTTAATAAATTTTGGAGGAAAATTGTTGTTGATAAGTATACGTTGGAGGTCAAGTTTTTGAGAATATTTAAAGTGATTGACATTGCAGATGATATTAATGCGATGTAGGTGATTTATAATACAATTTCTATATACTTTAACAGAAAGGTTAGAATTCCAAGGAATAAGTCGAATAACATTAAAATCAAAGTCATTACGTTTATCATAAATATTGGTGTTGGCAGAGTTATCTAAGATCTGAATATGTATATCTAAAAATTGTAATGAAGAGGTGGAGCTATTGGTTTTTTTAAGGAGAAGTTCTGAAGGGTAAATTTTTTGCCAGAGATGAATAAATTCAGGATAATCAAAAACAATCAAATCATCGACAAATCGGAAAGCAGTAAAGTTTAATAAATTGTAGTTTTTTTCAAACCAGTGTAAAAAAAGATTGGCAAGGATAGTTGAAAAGGAACTACCTTGTGGTATTCCATTAACTTGTTGGTAGATTTGTTCACCATTATAAATAAAATTATTAAAAATGCAAAAATTAATGAGCTTATTCCAATATTCCTGACTAATATTTAGTAAACTATTGTAATCATGATAATAAGCAGTGAGGACATCTTTTAGGTGAAATAAAGGTAGGCTAGAAAATAGATCTTTGAAGTCAAAAGTGTCTACTGATTGAATAGTCTTGTTATGCAAGTGCTCTAAAACAGGTTTATTGTTGTTGATAATCCAAGTAAAGCCTTCATTGATAATAAAATGGTATAGTTTGTTCAGCAAATTAAAAAAGATGTCACCAGATTTATTGATGTAAGTGTTGGAGCCACAAGTTATAAAGCGAAAAGCTAAAGGGTTTTTATGGAATTTAGGAGTGATGGTAACATAGGGAAATTTAATGGTGGAGTTGTTAATTTTAAAATATTTATTGAAGGCAATAATCTTTTTACAGACACTTTTGTAATCTAATTTGGAAAGTTTGTATGTGTCTGATGATTTTAGCTCATTGTCAAGAAGAGACAAGTAGAGGTCTTTACATATGAAAGCATAATTATTGGAGGCCTTGTCCACTGGAGTAATGATAAAATTCTTTTGGATGTGTTTGATAGAAGCATTTAAGTGTTTTTGGTTGTAGTGAGAGAAATCAAAATTATAAAAGTTGTTATCTATGAAGGTCTGAAAATATTTGAAGAGTGTCCACTTCCACATAGTGAACTGTTCCAAGGGTGTGCTATATTGGTAAGAAATTTTAAGGATGAAATTGTCGATATTATTCAGGAAAGAAAGCTTATATTTATCAATATTTTTTTGGAAAATGGGTCTAAATTTAGTGCCTTTTGAAAGGGCATCCCTTAATTGTGGATCATCAATTAAATTTAGGTCACCAGTGATGATGTGATTGTGATGATTATCAATAAAATCTTTATAAAGGTAAACTATAAATAAAAAAAGGTTTAACTGCTGCTGCAAAGACCCCCTTTATAAAGATTTTATTGATAATCATCACAATCACATCATCACTGGTGACCTAAATTTAATTGATGATCCACAATTAAGGGATGCCCTTTCAAAAGGCACTAAATTTAGACCCATTTTCCAAAAAAATATTGATAAATATAAGCTTTCTTTCCTGAATAATATCGACAATTTCATCCTTAAAATTTCTTACCAATATAGCACACCCTTGGAACAGTTCACTATGTGGAAGTGGACACTCTTCAAATATTTTCAGACCTTCATAGATAACAACTTTTATAATTTTGATTTCTCTCACTACAACCAAAAACACTTAAATGCTTCTATCAAACACATCCAAAAGAATTTTATCATTACTCCAGTGGACAAGGCCTCCAATAATTATGCTTTCATATGTAAAGACCTCTACTTGTCTCTTCTTGACAATGAGCTAAAATCATCAGACACATACAAACTTTCCAAATTAGATTACAAAAGTGTCTGTAAAAAGATTATTGCCTTCAATAAATATTTTAAAATTAACAACTCCACCATTAAATTTCCCTATGTTACCATCACTCCTAAATTCCATAAAAACCCTTTAGCTTTTCGCTTTATAACTTGTGGCTCCAACACTTACATCAATAAACCTGGTGACATCTTTTTTAATTTGCTGAACAAACTATACCATTTTATTATCAATGAAGGCTTTACTTGGATTATCAACAACAATAAACCTGTTTTAGAGCACTTGCATAACAAGACTATTCAATCAGTAGACACTTTTGACTTCAAAGATCTATTTTCTAGCCTACCTTTATTTCACCTAAAAGATGTCCTCACTGCTTATTATCATGATTACAATAGTTTACTAAATATTAGTCAGGAATATTGGAATAAGCTCATTAATTTTTGCATTTTTAGTAATTTTATTTATAATGGTGAACAAATCTACCAACAAGTTAATGGAATACCACAAGGTAGTTCCTTTTCAACTATCCTTGCCAATCTTTTTTTACACTGGTTTGAAAAAAACTACAATTTATTAAACTTTACTGCTTTCCGATTTGTCGATGATTTGATTGTTTTTGATTATCCTGAATTTATTCATCTCTGGCAAAAAATTTACCCTTCAGAACTTCTCCTTAAAAAAACCAATAGCTCCACCTCTTCATTACAATTTTTAGATATACATATTCAGATCTCAGATAACTCTGCCAACACCAATATTTATGATAAACGTAATGACTTTGATTTTGATGTTATTCGACTTATTCCTTGGAATTCTAACCTTTCTGTTAAAGTATATAGAAATTGTATTATAAATCACCTACATCGCATTAATATCATCTGCAATGTCAATAACTTTAAATATTCTCAAAAACTTGACCTCCAACGTACACTCATCAACAACAATTTTCCTCCAAAATTTATTAAGAAGTACCTACAATGATTTTTCCTGTGACGTCACATAATTTTTACCAATTGCCCCTTTTTCTTTCCTTAACTGCATCCCTTTTACACTGTAACTGTCAATAGTATATTCTTTGGTATGGTTCGGAATTTTGTGAATTTGGCGGTTGTTTCTGAAGTCTAGGGTTTGTTATTATTTTCCTCTGCTTTATTTTATATTTGTTTTCGTATTTTTAATATTTGATTCTATTTTTCATTTTATCTTGGATACTCCACAATGCACTTCGAGGTAATTTGGGATTTTTTCTTCACTTTGACTCTTGTCTATTCCCAAAACAGAAAAGTGTATTGTTTTTATAGTGGTTTAGGGTTTTACCTCCTGATGAAATGGCCCTTCCCACTACTTATTGGTTTAATTCCATTTTTTAATTATTTTTCTAGTATTTTTTTTGTCTTGCATATGTTATATATATATATATGTTCGATATTATTGCATTTCTGTTAGTTTTTATACTAATAAATGTTGTTTGCAATTGAAAAAACATGTCTTTTTCCTTATTCAGCAGAAACCTTTTTGATAATCAAATAAAATAAAAAAAATGTTTTCAAAATTTTAAATAGATCAATACAACAGTCGATGGAGATTGGAGCATTTCTTTAGATCACGTAAGTAAATTAAGCATCTCGTTTTTCAATGCTTGAATCTTGTAGTAAAACCGCTATGCTTTACTATAATATATGGAGCACTGCCTTGTTCTTGTCTGTAACAAGTATTTTTTTTCAGAGTTACTAATGACATGCTACATTTATTTACAGATTGCAGTTATTGTTCGATGGGGACGTACGCAACATATGTTCACCGGAGCCATAAGAGTCCTCCCAAAAGGTAAGTCCCAGATAGGGTGAAAACCCCGGGGAGAGATGAATAGGGCTATTTGGAAGGCGAAACCTCTCCTCATGGCGGACGGGAATCGGTTGCACATACCTGCTAAGATGCAGAAAAAATATCGGATCTTAAGTCTGAAAAAATAATATTCACCGTAGCAGTATCTAATATTTCAAATTAAATTGGATGTCTGCTCAGATCATGACTAAAAATATCGAAAATCTGACTATTCTTGAAGGAAATAGAACGATTATCTTATTAAAACACTTCAACAGTTGCAAACAACTAAATGTTCATTCAGATATGTATCACCAACTAAGTGTGATGGTAATCCTGGCAACAAAAGAAAACTTTTTATTATTTACCTGCAACGCATATGGAACGACTACTATTTTACTCCTTTCCACCCGAGAGGTTCGTGTCATTTACCACTTAACTAGGGATAAATCAAATACAGACTTACTCAAACGCCCCGAGGTGAAATTCAACCAGGTACGAAGGGTTCAACTCCATATTCACAATGCGTATTGGTCAAGTTACACAAACAGCTAGTAAGAATGTGTTAGACCTAAGCTGCATCTTAAAACAAAATGTTTTGGGGCTTATAACCTCATCAACTTCTATTGAACTTGATCCTTTTTTGTTTTCAAATCTTTGGTTGTCCAGGCTTAATTATTTCTAGAACTTTAACTCAGCAAATTCCATTGAACTTGGTCTTTTTGTTGATTTCACTTCTTTTGTAGGCCAGACCTTTTTTTGTAAGAACTTGGCCCTCTTTTACAGAGATGTTTTTGTTGGGATTTATCTTACCAACTCACTTAGTTAACTTCAAATTTTTAATAAACGGTTGTCCATAAAGTTTTGAGAAGCACTTTTATAAATAGAACCTTTTGTATATTGATATCAAACTTCGAAATATTTAACTAGATTTTAAAATATTTTAAACACATATGAAGAGTTATTTTATTTAAATGACTCTTAAACTGATACGGTATGACGTTATCAGCATTTGTAAAAAAAAAATCTCGGTCATCTTATGGATTTAACTCTGCATCCGTCTATCACAAAAATATATGATACAAAAAAAATTGAAATAGTGAGCATTTAAATAACAGAAAACAAATACAAAGATTAAATAAACAAAATGTTTTAAATGGCATCACTGGGACTCAAAAACAGTTCTAGAAAATATAATTTTTAAAAAGGGGCATAAATATGGCAAATTTTAATAAACATATAAAAATTATATTAATTAGGATACTTCTGATAAAAAAAAATATATATCGGAAACTCACACTGTCAGCGTTTCAGGTTTGAAACGTTTTAAAGATCTGTCACACTTCTAAAAATATTATATGCCATTTAAAATTTCACCACGACATTTTTACAAATCATAATCTTACATTGTCAGAGAACTCCAGATATCAAAATATAATTTATTTTCGAAATGGAATGATGTTATAGTTTAATATTCATTGAATTACATTCCTTCAAAAAAATTAATCTATATTTTAACACACACAACCCTTCAAAGAGTTGCCACTTTACATGTACCATCAGTAAATATAAACACAACCAAATGACCGAATATTTCCAAACAACTTACATGTACACAGTAGCGTGAAGAAAAGACACATTTCATGCACGGCTTCAACACGAAATATCCAGAAGAAATCGACATCCGCGTGTACGTGCGTGAGTTTAATGTAAGAATGAATCCTTTGATTCTTAGAGAATGTTTTCTCTTTTTAATTCCATTCTCTTTTTTCTTTTATGTTTGCGTCAAGGAACTGTCGGATGAAGTGTCGGTCAGACAAGCGCTCTATCATCGGCCTGCGCATCGGTTTTGTTTACAACTCTTTGCGGATAAGATGTGAGGTGTTTTTTAAAAGAGTAGTCTGTATGTGTTATGACTGAGTTTCCGTTCAAACTACTATCAAAGTTAGCAAGAAATATTGTTTACTTAAATATTAAATATATAACAAATATATATCTAACATTTAGTTATTTTTTTAAGAATAAAGTTAAATATTTTCAGTTTTTTATGTTGTTTTAGCACAACAAGTTGAAAATAGAATAAAGGAGAGGAGTGTTGTACCTTGGGACAATTTTTACATTTTAATTTTTTTCTTCGATAATTATAGTCAAAATAAAAATTTGAAAGCAGCATTTCAACACACCAATATATTCCTCTATAATATATTTTTTTAAATTTTGGCAGCTTGAAATTAAAAAATTGCCACTCATTTAAAGTAGAGAGGATAAACTGTCCCAATGTACAATATGATGTTGTGCTTGGGACATACTTTATAATTCAGTCAATAGTCATACACTTGAACTAATTTGTGTCAGGAGAAACAAACTTTATTTTAAAATACATCAGAATATGTGCTCTTTAGAACATTTCATCACATGGAAGGAAAAAAATTCATCAGGTATTGCCAGAATTATATTTTCAAACTTCAATCATTATAAAATATATCCAAAACAAAGCTGAGTTGTACCGTACATGTTTTGTGGAATTGCTCTTAAAATAAATTATAAAGATATTTTTATTTATAAAAATTATTAAGAATCATGAATATGTTGTACCTTTGTACCTGTCCCAAGGTACAATACGCTTTACTGTCCCAAGTTACAATACACTACATGGTTTAAATAAAAGCAAGATAGTGGCCAATCTAAATGCATTATCATTATTTTCTCATAAACAAAATATTTTAAAATCTTCTCTTTTATGAAGAAAATAAAATGCAGTTGACTCTTTGTAAAAGTAAAAAGGTAAAAAATTATGGTAGAAGGAGAAAAATATATACTTTGGAGTTATGAAATATTATTTTTTGTCATCAATTCCTCAATTCAATGATGATAGTGTTAAATTTTATTATG
This sequence comes from Hylyphantes graminicola, assembly GCA_023701765.1. Lineage (NCBI taxonomy): Eukaryota > Metazoa > Arthropoda > Arachnida > Araneae > Linyphiidae > Hylyphantes > Hylyphantes graminicola. The sequence goes on along the minus strand of CM043111.1, from coordinate 64,274,729 downwards.
ATGATGTCTGGTGGTTAAGGCTACTATTAGAAATAAACAATGTATGAATATTGCCAATAGATTCTTAGAAATTGTCAGTGTCGCAAGGTACAACACTCTCCACTATTCTAAAATTAGGAGTGCAAATATACACTCTTAAAACAAACGAGTGATTTTAACTCAATATGAGTAATTTTCACTCCTCCAGTCTTGAAAATGCACTTCTCCGAAAGGAGTGGATATTTTGTGAGTTAAACCTCCAACAGGATCACTCCAAACGAGTGATTTTAACTCAGTTTGAGTTAATATTGACTCCTTTCCAGTGTCGAAAATGCACTTCTCCAACTGGAGTGAATTTCACTCCTTTGTATTAAGAGTGTAACGAATGGTTTGTTTGAGAAACGAAGTTTGGGCCACACAGTGGCCTGAAAAGGACTGAAAGCGGACGAAATAATAGTAGATTTTTATTTCCTAATAAAAACGTCTAGTATTTTAACCCACAAAACAGTTTTGTGTGGCAAGTAATTTCAGAAAAAAAAGTGCTTTTTGAACGAAAAGTTTAAAGTTAAAGTAAACTTTCAAGTTTAAGTAATTTGGGGCAACAGTACGTTTGGAGTATGTTGTTCAGTATTTTTCAGTATTTTCAGTACTGTTTGTCAAAAAAATATTTTTATTGCTTTTTAAAACAATATATATGTTGGTTGTTTATGATCTTAAACATTTAATTATCTGTTTGTATTTTTCATTTCAGAGATATAAATTAAAATATTTTTTTTAAGTGTTTGATGTTAATAAACTTTATTTAGACTTAATGGGCATATTTAACTTGAAAGCAGGAAAAGTCAAATTTAGGTGTGCATAAAAAATAGTGTGAATATTTTGTACATTATAAGAAAAATTTTCGTTGAATATTCTCAAATATTTTGTGAAAACTTGTTAAGAAAAAACTTAGTCTACGCAGGTTGCGAATCAATAATTAAAGTTGTAAAAAAAAGAATACAAAACCAAACAGGATCTAAACTAATAAAAGTTTACGATAAATTAAATTAATGACAACACTCTCTTTTTTAATTTAAACAACAATAAGAAAAATTTTAAAAATCATCTTTGAAAGCAAAAGATAAAAATTTTCAATTTCTCACTCAATAAAAAAAAACTTTATTCTTAAATCAAATAACTACTGGTAGTAGCTACCGGAATCAAATTCGTCTCACAGTGTATGTTGGAAAACTTTCTGATATAGGATCATTTTAAAGCACATGTGGAATAGAATTGGGTATTCTTATCCTGCACTTCAAAATATTAGATACCTCTTCGTCAATTTCGTCGACAAGCCACTTGGTAAACACGTCCGAAATTTCATAAAATAAAAATATGTCTAACTTATATGCACAAGTGGTATTAGTCTGTATCTGTAGAATTTAATTGTGACAGTACACTCTTAAAACAAAAGAGTGTAACCTCTCCTATATGAGAAGTGCATTTTCGGCACTGGAAAGGAGTGAAATTAACTCTTAAATCGCTCGTAATCGTCCTAAATTGCACCTGGTCGCCGCAAAATTGCTCCTTTGTTGTTAAGATTGTTGGATATTTTACAAAACAAAAGAGTGAAATCCACTCCTATAGGGGGAGTGCATTTTCGACACTAAAAGGAGTGAAAATTAACTCCGACTTAGTTAAAATAACTCGCTTGTTTCAAGAGTGTAGCATATCAGTAAATATATTGATTAATGTTAAAATAGTATATTAGTCATGTATAAGATAATCATCATATTTAATTCCGCATTCTAAGCTATCTTTTTCTTATTGTATTTATAAATTAACGATTCCAATCTAAAACTACTAGTTACGTTTATTGTAGCCATCCCTACCATGTAAAGTAGGTAAAGTAATAAATCAGAGAAAGCTTGTCATATTCAAAAACTAAGGATAAAACATCCCAACTACGTATATATGAAGAGACAAGGGAAAAACCGCTTGATTGCGTAGAAGGCATTCCTCAATATGCCTCTTTGGCGATGATACCAAGAAATCGCCTAAACTTGTGTAAAAAAAACGGTTACTCGCTTTTTTTTCACGGCAACCCTGATTCGCTCCAGAGATCAATGGACACGAGCCACACGTTTGTACCGCGAAAGAAAAACCGATTTCCTGTCGCCAATGTCCGCCAAGCAGACACAATTACGGGAAGACTCAGAATAAATCATGTTTTTCTTCCCGTGTAATCTTATTATAAGGTGACAATAAAAGACATGTTACTATGGCAATAAAAGATACATTAAAGCAATGTTCCACAATGGATTTCGAACTTCAACGTTTACTACCTACCACCGTTACGCACTCATTGTGCACTTGCGACTTATGCCACTTTTTAGGCAAAATCGTTTCTAAAAAAGCATGTAAGCGTCCTTTGTTTGGTCAGGCGTTTTCCTACGATAACACACAACATCTACTCCAGCATTCCATACGACTGGAGAACCAACAACATTGTTTGTGTTACTAATAATAATGTTTCATGGAAGATTTTTTTTTTTTTTACTCATGTTAAATATCTTTTTATTTCGAGTTTTGAGAACTTTAACTACACCAAAAAGCAACTGGAATAAATTTTAAGCAATAAATAATTTTTGTTTTCAATGTTCAGACATAGTTTTATTTTAAAAAAATTTAAGTATGTGATTTTTTAAATTGCTTTTTTTTTCATTTTGAGCACATAAAACATAGCTAAAAAAATTAGAATCATTTTCCGTGCACTTTTATGCGCGTAAGTTTATTTAGTAGGTTTTCCGTGAAAAATATTTAAAAGTTGATTATGTGATATAACTATATTTTAATTTAAAAAATTATATTCTATCTTAATTTCTTTTCAAAAATATATTTTTCAAGATGCTAAGGTTTTTAAAGCACAATGTGTATAATGCTTTTCTTTTATTATTTACAATTTTTATTTTGCGTCTAAGTTTCATAATAATGCTAAAAATTAACGTTTCCAATAAATTTAATTATCTAAGTCACCCTTCAAAATTTAAATTTTTAAAATGGTCAACAACCTTATTATCAATTTTTAAATTGTTAACTATTATTTTGCTATACGAAGCAATGTATAATATCAAACAATTTAAGTATTCAAAAAATAATGTAAACTCACCAGTTTCTCCATTCGGCTTTTCTGATGAGCAAAACTCGCTTGAGAAATCACTAAATTCATCCATAAGATTAACATCGATGGACTTGAAAGATCCTAAATCATCCACATAGTTTGTACACTTCAAAAAAGATCGGCCATCATCTACATATGAGATTGGGTCTTTCGTTTTAACGTCGTTTTCCACATTTATTTCTAGAAGTTCCTCTTTATCCGAAGTGGTATTTACAAATCCGTAAATATCCTGTAACTGCATTATTCCATTACCTTCATCGTCAAGAAAGGATTCGCTACTGTTTCGCAGTACAGCAGCATCGCGTGATGAATTTACATAGTTCGGATCACATTTCAAACTACCTTGGCGATTATCCTTTGAAGCGACACTTTCAACACAGGTATTTTTATTGGGTTGGATGTGTTCACCCTCAAACTTTCTGAAAACATTGTCTTCATTTTCATTTTCTTTTGTCAGAAGTCTTGATTCTATGCCATTCGTTATATTAATTACATTGCTTGGCTGTTCGTGTGAATCAATTTCAGTTTTAGCATTCTTTGAAATGTTCGTTCTGTCGTCAACGTTGCTGGTTCGCCATCGAAATCTACTTTGGACATTTGATTCTTTATGTTTTTCCGTACTTATTCCATTGCTTTTTGGTGCTGTTACTTTTTCATCCTTCTCAAAAAGACCTGCAGTCTTTTTGCCGCCATCCACGCTACTTATTCGTCTTCTGAACTTGCCAAACAATGTTTCGTCACGTGAATTTTTCTTTTCGATCTTGGGAACAACAGTTTTGAAGCTTTCAGCAGTTCTCCTGGGCAATCGATTAACTTTCGAGTCTTTTGGCCTGACAGAGTTTGTGGAACTTTCGAAGCGCTTCAGATAAGCTGCGATTCTTTCACGGGTCGTGAGCTGGACCTCTAGCTCATCAGTCTCGGATTGTCCAGTCGCATTGATAGCACAGTTAGATTTAGATCCATTCAAGACGTCTTTACGTTTCACACTCTTAAATTGCTTTGCATTTCCATTAACACTCGTGTCATTGCCACGTCTTTGACAGGAAAGTCCAGTAGAAGAATCATTAGTTATCGGTGAATTAAACTTAGTCTTAGAATTCTGTGGCGTTTTAAAGGAATCCTTCAGTGAGGCAGAGGACTGACAAAATTTTGAACCTAACGAACTGTGAACTTTGGACGATTTCGACTTTGCGGGCGATTCTGTTGCCTTGCAGTTCTTGGAAGATGTAAATATATCTGGGATTTTTACACGATTCAAGAACCCTCTTCTGTTCTTTCTGCAATCATCCATGGACTGAGACAATTTTTTAATGTTGGGATCCATAGTGGCTTCCTTGGTTTGCTTGCTTGTATACTCTAATCTGTCACCCTCAATATTGTTTATACATATGTGGCTGGTAAAAGTCGCAACTCTTGATTTCGGAACTGATACTTTTGATTGCAGACAAGGACCACTTTCAGAACGGTTTCGTGGAAGGCTTGAAAGTGTCTTGCATTCGGATGTAGAAATAGGTGAGTGCTCTACCGATCGTGACCTGGATTGCCATTCTTTTGGAAGCGATTTTGGACTGGAATGTGAAGATCCGTTCATCGTGATTGAATTAGAACCTTTAAAGAACAAAAGTAATAAGCTTATATTGCAAATATCTGTTTTAAATAAAGTTCAAATTAAAATGGTATTTCAGTATTTATGTTGAGCTATTTAGAATGTAACACCTCTCGATTTTTTAACGGGGGCTGCTTTAGGCGGTTAAGCCTTTGCAGACTCGGCATATTTCCCAAAACTGAGAGAGAAAAAAAATTGTGGCACGATCAAGGGGACTCTAGCTACCAATTTTAACTCTCAGTTTTCAATGAATCTGAGCTCTATGTGTATGCGAAAGTATTCAAGGGATCTCTTACATGCCACATCATCATATGACATGCGCTCCCATGATTTTCCCATCCAGACAATCTGACGGCTCAGCCGGGGCTAGAACCCGCAAACTTGGGCTTATAAGGCGGACGCGTAATACCTCCCAGCCACTGAGCTTCCACACCTCTCGAAACTCAGAAAAAATACCCTAATACTTTTACAATTTACAAATAATTATTATCGGAATAAAATTATTTTAACTAAAGTGGAGAACTTTAATTATTAAGGCTGAGTTTAGTTAACCCTTTCAGTCCCAAAAATTTACTACACTACAGAAACATCTGATATTCACAAAATAAGCTTATTTTAGGTCAAAAATAAGAGTTCCATAAGATAAAAAATTATTTTAATTTTTTATATTTTTTTAAATAATGCCAAAATTATTAAACTATGGAAAACAACAAAATAATATATATATATATATTACCTAAAAACACTTCGAGTTATATATTTTAAGGTATCTGACCAGATTATTAAAAAAATTTTAGTAATTATTTTAACCGAAATAGTTTAAATTTGGTTTTAAATATGTGGAACTGAAGTGAACTTGTCAAAAATCAGGTGAAATGCTTGTTAGCTATTTTCTAAATAATAAAAAAAAAAGTTCTGACTTCTATTGAGATTAATGAAAAATATTGTAGAATAGAGCAAAGTGTGAAGAATCGAATGATGTGTGTTTGAATGTCATACGGGGAAGTAAACATTTGGGGAAAAAATGTCGAAAGTGATGATGCCAAATGGCATCACTGGGACTGAAAGGGTTAAAATTAATTCGTAGAATCGTATTTAGATGCTCTTGCTCAATGTTTTATTTGAAAGAATGGTACTTTATACTCAAAATCGTGAATGACATAAATTATCTCTGAAACAATCAAAGGTATGTTTATATTGCTTAAAGCGGATATGGTGTAGGATCAGTTCAGCTGTTGTTAACCTACTTATTGAATGGAAAGTAGGTATTGACATCGTGAATATTTTCGTCCGTTTGTTTGTCGGTCTAAATTAAATTTTAACTTTCTTCATAGAAACCTATCTTTTATACTTTGATTCGTATGTATACTTTTTTTTCCGTCCATTCGTACGTCATTTATAAGCTATATAAGATGTCATAATTTATGTTCTAACCAACCGAACTCTTCAATCTGCCGTCCCCATTTGGCGAAATTTTTTTTAAACTTCCCCACAGACCATGTTATTTAGTTTCGAAATTGACCTGGCCCGATAGAAGAGGATCAAAATATCGGTTTTCAGCCCCTGATTACATTTATGTCCATAAAAAAATGAAGTGGAACTAGAGTCAATACGATATTAGGGTTGTTAAAAAAAAGTTAATATAAATTATTTTTCAAACTTTTCAAATAGTTCTTTCAGTAAATTTTAAAGGCATTTTGGCTTAAAAAGTAATGTTAAAATGAACTTTTTACTACAAATAAGTGATACGGCCTTTTTTTGCATTTGTAACACACAAAAAATTTGTATTTTTAGAGCTTAAAGACATGTCTCTCAGTAATTATTAAACATAATTTTTTTAAATTACTTTACAAACATATTTATTAGCATATAGTTATATGAAAAGTATGCTTAGATTAAGAATATACTTGCAGGATTTTACTCGGGTCTTGAGAGGTTAATATTCTTCAATATTACTATTTATTTTTTGTCTTTTTTTTTAAGATATGATATCTATCGAAGATATCTTTTTATACTTTTATCCTTCTACCTGTACATATTTCCTAACGTCCACTCATCTGCGCTATGACGGACAATTTCAACTACAGTTCTAATAGTCCTATTTTAAATTTACTTTTTAATTAATTTATTTATTTTTTAAATAGTAGCATTTTTTTTTTGTTACAAAGGTACTATTTTTTATGCTATTGGTTTTCGTCTGTCTATTCGTACTGTAAGAAAACAAGGTGCTTAAAGTACTTTAGTTCTTTCAGAACTTCTTGTTTTAATACAATTTGATAATTATAAAACATAAGGTTCACGTATTTTATATGTATTAGACTTTTCTGCAATATTTCAGGTTCCTCAATGTGCAAAAATAAAATGATTTCAACTATTTTATGCAATTAATTTTATATAATTTACATTAACATATTCTACATGTTGAATCCGTTAATTGCACAGAAACAATTTTTTTTTTAAATTTATCGGGAGCAAACAATATTAAGAAAAAATTGATTGCATACAAACAAATTACAATTCAGAAGTATTAATTTTTTGCAATTAAATTACAGATAATAATGAAATACAAACAAAATACAAAAGATTACTCGGGAACAAACAATATTAAGAAAAAATGGATTGTCTACAAACAAATTACAATTTAGAAGTATTAATTGGTTGCAGTTAAATTAGAGATAATAATGAAATGCAAACAAAATACAATAATCATACAAACATGTTATCGCCAATGCAATCGATATAGTTACCGACACCTTCAAAGAGTTGCCTTTAGGTAGACAGTTTCTTTATATATAAGAAGTATAATTATATACGTATTATCTTCATACATACACCATCAATATAAGACATTTTTTTTTAAATCTACACTACTTATTTTCATTTATCTTACCTGGCAAGGTTACCTTGGTTCTAACGGAGCCAATGTTGTTGGTAGCTACGCAAGTGTACGTCCCGCAATCCTCTTCGCTACACGGCATTCGGATCTGCAGAACACACCTGCGAGGACGCAAAATAAAATACAAACGATTATTTTGCTGGCTCTCAATTTCTGTTGTCTCACCTGTTGTTTGTGCATCCCGGCGACTTAAATCTAAATTCACACCTATCACTTCAGTAAACATCGGGGATAAGAATTTGCATGATGCTTTTATGGTTCTCTTAGAACAACAGTTTCTAATAGTTTCTCTTTTATGGTTATTAAAACTACCTGAGTAACAAAGAATAAAGACATAATCCTATTAAGGAACAATTAAATTTTCCTGTAACGCATTTAAATTTTTTAATTAATATTTTTTGATAGATTTAAATTTTTAAAATTATTGAGGTTTATTTACAAAATATTTACTACAAATATAAATTTTTAAAAATGCATGTAAAAATGTATTAGTAATTTAAGAATATAAATTATACGTTAATCATTTAATTCAAAGAAAGAATAATTACACATCGACCAGAATGAATATTCCTCAGAGGGATTTGTACTCTGGTATCGACAAAATATAATAGCTAAAAGTTAAAACCACCTTTTTTATGCAATTAATGTGTTTAAAATTTTATACACTGGTGGGCTGTTGCTATGGACGGTATTTTCGGTTACGGTTTTTTCAATTTAACCTAGTACAAAAGCTTTCCAAATCAACACATTAAAAACTATAAGATCCCCAATACGTAAGGACATGAGTAGTGTAAGCAACACATACTAAAAGAGAAATCAGAGGGATAAAAAGAAACTTTATTGATAGAGAAATGGAATTCCATTCCATGCCTCTCAGAGGTGGAGATGAATTTTGGATTTTCACTTATGATAATTTTACGAGTGCGCCATGAATATCGATAATCCAGTAAAACTTCAAATATACGACATAGTTTTAACCTTAAAAGCATCGTGCAAAGCCGGGTACATCATTAAATGTGAGAAACGTCTATGTCGATTCTACATCGTAAAAGTGTCGTCGTGTTAAAAATTTAATGAATATTCACCTATATATGCTTCTGGAGCCGTATGTTTCACGTATCCGCACAATTTTATTTTGGAAAAACCGTAACCGAAAAAACCGTCCTTAGCAATTGTCCACCAGTGTATATCTATTTACTTGTTATCTATTAAAATACATAGAAAATAGTGCTGACATCTAGCGTCTTGTTCTTCAACCATTATTTTATAATAATTAGTTTTTGAATGATGGGTGGTAGACTATGCGATTGAAACCTTTAAAATATGAAGAATACATTTCAACTTTGAATTTCTAATTTAGTCCTATAAATTGAATTTGTACTGAAAAATATTCAAAAATGCCCAATTAAACAGACGAATGCCCGAGTACAATGTTGTGCCATACATGCTCGTTAAATCTTTGGATTCTAAAAGTCCAGCTCAATTGATAGACTCGTCATTTGACCGAGGTTCTAAATTATACAGCGTTCTTGAAAAAGAATAGACTCTTGACTCAAGAAATTATAATTCAACCATCCTAATGCAGCACCTCTGTAAACAAGAAATCTAAACGGATTGCCTTTTTACGTGTGACGTAGAGAGAGTAGCCTACTCTAACCAATCACTCACCCTAAAAAAGTTTTTTTAATTGTGGCATGCCATTTCTTTTCGTCTTTGAGAGTGGTTAGATAGGATTACTTCAACCACGTCATTACTTAATTGTCAGTCAATTAGAGCTAATACATTAGATTTGAAATCCCAACTTTTGCAACAACAAAAAAAGTTATTTGTAATTTTATCTCATTTTTCGTATGGGAATCAGCATAACATAGAAATGACACAAACTTTAAACGAAAACTTTATCAAGTTATTTAATTATATTTTTTTGAAGTTTTAAAATGCTGAAAATATACAGTAGATGGCAACACTATTTTAAAACTTTACCAATTAATAATTAAATAACCTGATGTTATTTCCATTTCAATTTTGTTTTAAACTGATGTTATGATGATTCCCATACCTGGGGAAAATGGGATAACATGGCAAAGCAATTCGTTCAGAAAAATTGTGATTCCAAAACTAATATTAGTTTTGGCATTAGCTCTATGGGGCTGACAATCCCTCTTAAGGGGGTTCAATACCCAAAAATCGGTGAAAAATTAAAAACAAAAATTATTGACTTAAAATACTATTAAAACCTTTATTAATAATGTCACAAAGTATCAAAACGATTGGAAAAATATTTTTGACAGTAAAAGCCATTTTAATGTCATGGCTTCGTAAGGAAATGGGTTAACAATAAAAACTTTAAATGCGTTTTTCTCAGAACTTGATTTTTTGAAATTCGATGTACATTTTCTCAAAAACTATGCTATGTTTTCTCGTAAACTTTTTTTTATATGATGTAATACATAATATAGATTAATCTGAGGTTATAAATTTTAATAAAACTAAAGTGAAAAAAATTTTATGGGGCAAAAAAGTGAAAAATTTCATGATTTTTTGGGTACTTTAAAACTTATTTTATTTTAAAAAAAAAAACCTAACAGTTATTTAGAAAATACTTTTAACCTCAGATTAATATATAAGGTTGGTATAATACACACAGAAAATTTTAAGATGATCTGATCAGTAGTTATTGTGAAAAGGTACATTGCAATTGGCCAATTTAACATTACCGATATACAACATACTGAACCCCCTTAAAAAGATATAATTCATCCATCCTAAAGCAGTAATTCCTGTGAACAAGAAATCTAGACGGATTACGATTTTACGTATGACATAGTTAAGCAGATTGGTCGGAGTGGGTCTAACTAAATTGGAGGACTGTGTCATGCCATTGCTTTTCGTTTTTGTAATTAGTTAGGATGCAACTAAAACAACAACGTCATTATTTGAGAGCTAAAAATTACTGCCGACTTATAAATGGACTGTATAGCCAAAAATGTACTCCGTGTACAGTACAAGCTCGCTCCAAAGCTTAAATACGCTCCAAAGTCCCGAGGCTGCTTACGATGTCTCCCTTAACAGTTGCGTTGGCTGCCTTCAGGTATCGGCTCGTCACAAGACTGTGGTTCTAAATTATGACGCCCGTCGCTTATAGCCCTAGTGTATTTATAGTGTGACGATAATTCAAACATAACTTAAGTTTACCCTACCTGTCTCCCGTCCGTGTGATGTGCACTCTCCTGGAATTAGCCACTGGTCTGCTGGATCTCTCCCAGCGTATGTCGGGCCGCGGGTAACCCTCCACCCGGCATTCCACGGTCCGGTGGCAACCCGCGTCACTCCAGCTCAGCGGGGACACGAAGCGGGGGGCGCATGCGCGGAGACTGAATAAGAATAAAATTGCATAAAATTTTAATGTGTACACTGTACAGGGTAGTTATAAAATAACGCTCACTATCCGGAGTGGTTTGTAGCTTGAACGAATAATCCAAATGCAACAAACTTTGGGACGGAGTGGAAAGAATGGAATCATACAAAAAGAAACTCGTTCCTTGACCAGGTTTCCAAATTACGAGGCGTAGTCAATTATGGCTAATTACGGCGAACACAGACAATTACCCCTCGTAATTTAGAGCCTTGGTCAAGAAACGAGTTTTTTTTTTATGATTACAATCTTTTCCCCTTTTCTTGATTAGTAAGTGTCTCAGGGTTCTAAATTACGAGGCGTGGCTAATTATGGCCAATTACGGTGAAACAGACAATTACTCCTTATCATTTAGAACCATGATCAAGTGACGAGTTGCTTTTTTTTTAAGATTCCACTCTTTTTCCCCCTTCTTGATTTGTAAGTGTCTCGGAGTTTTTTGCATTCGGATAATTCATTCAAGCCACAGACCTCTCCGAATAGCGAGCGTTATTTATAACCACCCGGAATATAGAAGTGTTGATCCAGTGGCAACCATTATACTGAGATTAGAGTAGAAGCTGAAAGCCCATTCAAACTTTGTGAAAAATAATATAAAACTAAAATTCGGGGTGGAAAACCAAAAAATTTGACACATTCGGCAGCTAAGCACCTCAATCCGAAAAATGTTGGTAGTCTAAAATATGTTCTAGTTTAAAATATATATCGGAAATTCTATTCAACGGCTCTACTTGAAATTATTCATTATGTTTGCAACAAATCTAAACATCTGCATCCCCATAATATTGGCGGCTAGAGAAAATATGCAGAAATTAAAATGAAATGTCTGCTAACAAATTTCACCCATACCCCTCCCCCCCCCCCCACCCTTCTTCCCCCCAACGAGATTAAATGCAAGTTAATGTTTGTATTTTTAATTGACTAATTTAAATCGAATTTTCCCCAAAACAAATTATAATTAAATTAAATATACTCCTCAAAATTTTCTTTTGCATGAAATAAAGCATACGCTTATTGCGTCAAATTGCTGCTTTCAATGCGATAATGTGTTCGATGCGATGCGCTTAATGTATCAAACCGATTTCGAAAGCAAAAAATTCTATAAGGCGTTCATATTTTTTCTAATATGTTGTTTAAAGGTTAAAAAAAATCCAATTTATATTCTTCCAGGACTAAAACTAAATTGCCAAATTTTTTTTCTTTTATACCACTATGTCGTTGATGAGTTATCAAAACAGTTATTATTGCAAGTAACCATCTTATAAAGGTAAGATGTCTTTTTTTTTGTATAACTAAAGTTGTTGTTGCCGTGTCTGTGAACATCTCATGTAATATGGTTGTCAGAGCCACCGAAATATAATTGGCAATATGAAATTTTTAAAAAAATGCACTCTAAAATATGAAAACAAAATAAAGATTTAAAGAAATAACTAACCTTTTTCTTGAACTTTTCTGAAAGGAGTTCATTGCCGTCACATAGATACCTGAAAGATTTAATATGTAAATAAAGCGATGCAATGCATACACAAAATATTTTTTATTTAACAAATTATGAAGATGAGCGAATCACATTTCAATTACGAATTAAATTAATTAAATTATATACAACAATTTCAGTTAATATGGCTTGGGAAAATCAAAAACATCTTAGTCTTTGAGCAAAATTTAGAACACAAAAGAATAAGTTTAGTATTAACTTATGTACTACTATATATCTACTAGTCCATTAGTACTAGAGAAAAAACACTAATTTCAATAACAAATGTATTAATTAAAATACTTTTACAAATCCTTACTTGTAAAACTTCATTTGCGAGTTGGAATGCATTTTTATTAATTTAAACAATATAAAAAATTACACAAAACGCAATCATGTACTATAAAAGTTGTTACAGATTTTTTTAGCAGTCAGATAACATCAAAAGCAAATATCTCCAGATCAATGTAGTTGTCGGCATTATTTTTTCTCTGGCTTTGTGAGTACTAAAGGAAGTATAGCCGCAACTTCTTCCTTTTTCGACATTGCGTCTCCGTAACATTTGTGCACAATTTAAATGTTAGCTTTAATATCTAGTTATTATACTCTGAAAACAAACGAGCGATTTTAACTCAGTCTGAGTTATTTTTCACTCATTCCAGCGTCGAAAATGCACTTCCCCTATAGGTGTAGATTTCACTCTTTTGTGAAGTTACACCTCCGACAGGATCACTCCAAACGAACGAGTGATTTTAACTCCGTCTGAGTTATTTTTAACTCAATTGAGTTAATTTTAACTCAGTCTGAGTTAATTTTCACTCATTCCAGCGTCGAAAATGCACTTCCCCTAAAGGAGTGGATTTCACTAATTTGTTAAGTTAAACCTCCGACAGGATCACTCCAAACGAGGGATTTTAACTCCGTCTGAGATAATTTTAACTCAATCAGAGTTAATTGTAACTCTTTTCCAGTGTCGAAAATGCACTTCTCCTATAGGAGTGGATTTCACTCTTTTGTTTTAAGAGTGTAGTCAAATGTTTCTGGAGAAAGTCAAGGTTAGCAGTTGCAAAATGAATGGTATCATTTTATTCAGAAATCATAATAAGCACTTCACTCGTTAATAATCAGTGCATGGGCAGCAGTCCATGTTATTCTGGATGGAGAAATTTTGGGCACGCATGTCATATGTGGCATTTAAAATATCCCTGGCTCATTTGGCTTGGGTTCTATCGGCAAAATTAAATCTCGGCATACTTTAACATCCACTGAGAGCACAGATTCACTGCAATATGCCCGTCAAAATTGGTAGATGGGCTAGAGTCGTCTAGATCAGGGGTTCCCTACCAGTGGTACGCGTGAAAATTTCAAGTGGTATCCTAGAAAGTTTTACCGATCGTTCATAAGATAGCTCTATGAAAGATTATTTTAAAGAGAAATCTTTTATTAACTTCTGAATCGGATGTAAATACGAATACCCTTTGATCTTCCGTCAAGCTGCGCTATTTTTGATGCCATTTGTTACGAGTTTCTTGTGTGAGACACAGAGCATAGGTGTGAGAATGGATTTTCTTATCGCTTGTACATTAAAAATAAACATATAAGCACAATAAGTACCATACTCCCAATTTTGATATTTTGTCACAAGCAAACAATAACAAGTTTCGCACTGAAGATTACAAAAGTATATTTTGTATAATGATTAATTTTTTGCTGAGTTTGTATGCATTTCTATTTGCATATTTTTAGACATGTGGGTAATAAACAAAACTGTAACTTTTTACCATATTAATCTTTTTATTTCTCTTTTATGATAAGCATGCTAAAAATCAACAAATATATAACCCTTAAATATGAAGTTCTCTCAGGAATTTAATTCAAAAAGCATATGTACACTTTTAGAAGAGTAAATATTATTCGTTTATTAAACTATTTAGGTCTGGTGGTACGCCAAAATTTTTCAAAAAAGTCCAGTGGTACGCGAGTGCAAAAAGGTTGGGAACCCCTAGAATAAATAGTGCAAAAAATAATTACTCTCAGTTCTGGGGAATATGCCGAGTGTGAAAAGGCTTGACTGCCAATATTGCAGCCTAATTAGAAGAAGAATAAGTGCGTTTTCAAAATAAGTATTTAAAAATTAAAAGCTTTTTTTTTCAATTAACGTATCCCACACAGATAAAAGTAATTTCAAAAAACGAGTTATTTTATAATCTATATACATAAAAGGCGACTTCTGTTTGTCTGTCTGTTTGTATAGGACGCAAAAACTTAAGAACCACGCAACAGATTGTCACGAAATTTGGCACAAAAATTCATCTCATCTCCAGAACAAACATAGGCTAAGAATTTTTCGAATCGGACCATTCCTTCTATCGTTTTCGAACGTTTTAAGGGAAAAAATACACCACTTTCGCTCGAATCTGATCATTTTTTTCTCTTTCGTGATGCCATCAGGCAGAAAAATTTAAATAAAACTTTTTTAGAAAACAAATGAAATTGAAAATGTTTAATTTATTTAATATTTGTTCATTGCCTTCAGAAACAAAATTAATAATTTGAAAAAATAGTTGGATATGTTTCAAGTTACGTAATCCTACCAGTCTTCATTCTATTATTTTATTGTGTATATGATTTTAATTATGAATTTTTAAAAAGCATAGTTTAGCTTTTACTGAATTATGTTGTTTTTTGAAGACCGTTGCACTACAGATGCATATTAGAGTTTTATGTCTTCCTTTTTTCGCCAAATACTTTGCCAAACTCGCCAAGTTATTACAAAAAAAAAAAAGCGCAAAAGAGCATTTTTTTTTAAATAGCTGGTTGGTTGTGCGATGGTCTTTGCGCCAGAGCTGAATGGGTGTAATGGTAGCTATATATTTTCCTCGCCAAATTTTTCAAACACGCCAAATGAGCTAAAATGTTTTTATTCGGGAAATTACTATGACATTATCTGCTAATTTTATAGCATTTTTTAAATTTTGAATTTTTATGGTAATATAAGTAAAGGGATTTTGTACTTTATAACGAACGGTAACAGCAACATAAGCTTATTACTCTATAACGGATTAAATGATGGATGAATTGAACTGACCTACATAAAAATGCAAATCGTTTGTTGTTTGCTGGAGTAGCTTATTTTTAATTATTACTGATTATTTTTTACTTAAATATGTATTCTTTTTAATTTGAGCTTCTTATAAAAGGTATTATTTCAAGAAATTAATATTAATCATTACTATATCCAGGATAGGTAATTAAAGGGAAAATTACTGGGTAATCTTCATATCTTATGTAACTCAAATGAAAGAAAAAAAAATGGTTAAATTGACTATTAGATTATTTTTTCACCTCTACCCGTGCAACGTCGGGTATAACA